>JAUTDX010003292.1:0-59109 GCA_030844895.1 Ambrosia x helenae | reverse complement strand
TGTTGTTTGAGGTTGCTTTCATCGTTGACAGATATCTCTTCAACAACAACTTTCCTCCGTACCCGATCACAATGTTCAACAACTGAATTTTACTTGCTTGCATGAACAGTTGTTAACTAATTTCCTATTCTTGATAGTTTGATTATACTCGTTTTCAGCCTTTAAATCAACAGTCAGGTTTTATATGTTGTTTCAGGTTGCTTTATCGTTGACAGATATCTTTCCGACAACAACTTCCTCTGTACCCGATCACAATGTCCAACAACTGAATTTTACTTGTTTGCATTAACAGTTGTTTTACTAATATCCGATTCTTGATAGTTTGATTATACTCGTGTTCAGCCTGTAAATCAACAGTCGGATCGGCGCTAACAAACGGGTGAAAATTAGACAATTTTTTGTTGACCTTCCCATTTATTTCAAGTATGTTCTTTTGGCAAACGTCTGGCTGACCTGAAGTTCCTTTGCAACCTGGTTCTTTAAATTATAAAGAACATTAAAAAAGGACTTATGCTATTTCTTTTCAACCCTTTCATCATATACCTAACACACTACAATAATTCACAGTTCAGTACTTCCGGAAAAGATACAACATTCATCTTCGTTATCCCTTGCTTTTGTAATACGTTTCAAGAGATTATTCCTCTCATCCAGATGATCGTTCCACTTCTGTAATGATAAGGAACATTCCAAATAACTGTTCAGTTATGTATCCTTTAATCAGAAAATATATTCTCAAACAATTCCTAAAATCAATCTTCCGATAATTCACACATTTCTCCTGAAGGAAACCTCTCTAGGTTTAGCATCACCAAACAGATTCACCTTAGCCTCGGTTTGTCCACTCCCTATACACACACCCGACACCTCAACTGAACTAATAGACTGCGCACTCCTCGGCCTACTATTCGTATGTGGACTCGTCGGCCTCCTATTCCAATTCCAATTCAAATTTAATAAAATGGAGAAATTGGAGGGAAAACAAAATCGTACACAGACGCAACACCACCGTTGTTCATAGAAACAGTGAATTAGTTAAAATGAAGAGGAACTTGAAGACTAGATTCGGTGCAATCAGAATCTGAAGAGAATTTATCATCGTCATCATCATCCACAATGTTCTTACCTAAAATCAAGTTTTAGTCAGAAAAAGAAACAACAACTAATTGTCTCTAACAAGTACTTTCCATACTCCTTTGTAATTGAACTAATAGCCAACTCTGAAATGAGAAATTAGCCAGTAAAACCACAGGGCCGGTCCTGAAAATTCAGGTGCCCGGCCGAGCCCCGAAATATGTGCCCCTTAGTCTTAGGTCTTTTAAGTAATGTTTTCGTAACCGAAGCGGACGTTGAACCGTGTCCTTACCGATTCCCTAGTAGGACCGGTCAAACCAGATATAGAACGGAAAGTGTCGTAATAATTATAAAAGTTCATATGTTTGGATAATTAGCTCATAAAAAACCACCATTTTTTAAAATTCCATAATAATTGATGGGCCATTATTTTATATCTTGACTTCAAAAGTTTTTTAATAAAATGAATTTGAGTTTCATCATGTGCAAAAACGTGAGACAATAACTATTTTGTAGTACTACTATACTACTATATATTAAAATTTACTGCAAGGCTGCACAATTACTGTACCCCAACATAAATCTCAAGTAACAAACTTTAACTTTTTTTAATTCTGTCGTATCCTTCCAATCTAGTTTTTCATGTATGTCTCATCTTCTTCCTTATCTACTCTTCACCTTCTTGTGTTTATAACCATTGATGTTCAAAATGAGATCTATTTTTTGGTCGAAAACAGAAAGAAAATACTTATATAAAGAAAACACTCGTTGCCGCTCAAAGTGCCCCTTTAAAAAATTGGGCCCGGCCGGGAGTCCTCCCCGCACCCCCTCAGGGCCGGCCCTGAAAACCAACGTGATACAAACTGTAAAACCAAACAATGTCCAACACCAAATGTCGCTAAATTAACGAATGAACCATCCATTTCAGCTTTTGTTTAACTATTTTAGCAACTTCCATAGGAATTCTCTATGTCAAACATGGCCATCGCTTTTTGGTGGTAGAGGATGGGGGATAGTTTAGTGGTTGAAACTCTGATGACAAAGCTTGTGTTGAGGGAATGTGTGGATGGAACAATCACTTTAGTATCTTTCGATGGATTTTCAATACAAAATGACTTAAGAACTAGAGAAGTGATTCTTAGAGATGATAAAGGTAGATCATGGTGGTGGTGGTTCCATTGGTATAGAATAATAATAATATTGTGTGTTGTGTTGGTGTTAGGTACTATGCATTCTCACACAATATCCAACAACTGAATTTTACTTGCTTACATGAACAATTGTTTGTAATTGTTTGGAAATATACTTTCTGATCGAAAAATCCATAACTGAACAGCGGTCTAGTGGTGGTGGTCTACCTTTTTGCAAAGTAACTGTTCAGTTATGGAATCTTTGTACGAAATCATCTCATTCCATGTTCTCCATATCCATACCTTGTTTCAAGTGTTTTGCAAAAGAGTATAGACAGTATAGTCCGTGTACCACGTACTATGATTTATGAAAGTTGTTCAAACTCGGATGTTTCTACCAAAAATCATAAACGATCAATAAACGAACCGAACTCTGTTTGACGCGTTTTGGTTCATTTAATTGAAGACCAGATTGATGATAGTCATTTTCGGCATTGTAAAGCGATCGTTACTGTTTCGAATGGTTTATCCCCATTATTCATAAGGAACTTCAGGTGAGCAAAACCTCTCTAGGTTTAGCATCACCAAACGGATTCACGTTAGGCATCGGTTTGTCTAACAACTGGATTTTACTTGCTTGCATGAACAGTTGTTTAACTATTATAGCAACTTCCATACGAATTCTCTATGAAGGAATCCAAATAGGTGTTATATGTTGTTTCAGGTTGCCTTCATCGTTGACAAATATGTCTCCGAGATGATAAAGGTAGATCATGAAAGTTCAACTCAAGAAACAAGATGAAACCGATTATATGTTCGTGCTGGTTTTATTGGTAATAAAATATACCATGAAGTTTCCTGTTACTATAGTTGAAATGAAATAGCACAAATCCTTATTATTTAATGTTCTTTATATATGAATAGTGACCATCTGGCAAATCTGCGTAAAGGACTAAAGCTACATATCTTGCTGCAAGAAACTAATCACACCTGATCATTCTCTGCCACATTATATAACCTTCTCTTCTTCTTCTTCTTCCTTTACAATCACTTTGCCATTAATACCAATGTCCTACCCTAACGTCGGTAGAGGTGAATTTTTCGGCGACACCTAATTCCAGACAGGTTTTATATGTTGTTTCAGGTTGCCTTCATCGTTGACAGATATCTCTCTGACAACAACTTCCTCCGTACCCGATCACAATGTCCAAACTGAATTTTACTTGCTTGCATGAAAAGTTTGTTTTGGAATTGAGCAGTGTTCTAGTGGTGTGGTCTACCTTTTTGCTTATGATATCCAATAACTAAATTTTACTTGCTTGCATGAACAGTTGTTTAACTATTATAGCAACTTCCAAAGGAATTCTCCATGAAAGAATCCAGACAGGTTTTATATGTTGTTTCAGGTTGCCTTCATCTTTGACAGATATCTCTCCGACAACAACTTCCTCCGTACCAGATCACAATGTCCAACAACTGAATTTTACTTGCTTGCATGAATAGTTTGTTTGGAAATTGAACATTGGTCTAGTGGAATCTTGTACGAAATCATCTCATTGCTTGTTCTCCATATCCACACCTTGTTTCAAGTATCTTGCAAAAGTCATTTGGTCTTCAAGACTTCTAGGAGTCAGCAAAGGTTGACTTCTTTGAGCATTAACTAGATTTTGAATCTGATTTTAAGCTAATCAAACTCATATTTCAAGCCGGTGCTTGTTGCTGTTTTCAGAAGACACATCCGATCAATTAGACATGCAAAATTTGTATTTTGAAACCATAACTCATTACATTATTATTATTTACATTATTATTATATTTGCAACCAAGTTCCTTTCTACCAAAAAACACAAACAAAGTTTAAAAGGCTGAACACGAGTATAAATCAAACAAGGGTTCCTCTTGTTGGTTAAAACTTCTTGTTTGAAGGAAATACCACAAGTCCTTTTTTAATATTTTTTATAATTCTTTAAAAGAAAATATTTTGCATGTCTAATTGATATCATGAACTTCCGGACTCTGTTTTAAAACGCGTTTTTGTACTTTAATTGATCGGATGTGACTTCTGAAAACCACCAACGATCAATTAAACATTTCTAAACGCGCCAAACAGAGTCCGGAAGTCCAGCATATCGATTAGACATGTAAAAATTGTATTTTGAAAAAAATATGGGTATCGAATCTATAGTCTGAGCACCACGTACACTGATTTATGAAAGTTGTACAAATTCGGATGTTTCTACCAAAAACACAAACGAGCAATAAACGAATCGAAACGCCTCAAACGATTTTTTTTGGATTGGAAACAACTTAAAAGAATTAAAAATGAATTAATTTTTTTTAATCAATAACAAAATTTATGACGAATTAAAACAAATTTATTTAAAAAAAAAGTCTAAAGCGCCTGGCTATGACCATTGCGAGGCGCCTGTGGTCTAATCAAACATGTCAAGTGCCTCGCTTTGACCATAGCCAGGCGCTTTAGTTTTTTTTTTTAAATAATTTTGTTTTAATTCGTTATAAATATTTGTTATTGATTAAAAAAAATTTTAATTCATTTTAATTCTTTTAAGTTGTTTCCATCCAAAAAAAATCGTTTGATGCGTTTCGGTTCGTTTATTGCTCATTTGTGTTTTTCGGTAGAGACATGCGAGTTTGTACAACTTTAATAAATCATTGTACGTGGTGCTCAGACTATACAGTCGCTACCCATATTTTTCAAAATACAATTTTTTGCATGTCTAACCGATATGCTGGACTTCCGGACTCTGTTTGGCGCGTTTCGGAATGTTTAATTGATCGTTGGTGGTTTTTAGAAGTCACATCCGATCAATTAAACGTACCAAAACGCTGAAACCATAGTCCGAAGTTCATGTTATAAATTAGACATGCAAAATATTTTGTTCTAAAGAATTATAAAAAACATTAAAGAATGATTTGTGCTATTTCTTTTCAAACAAGAAGTTTAAACAAAGAAGAGGAACTCTTGTTTGATTACACTCGTGTTCAGCCTTTAGACGTTAGGGTTTGATAAACACAAAACTTATTATTAAAAAGCAACACAAAACAAAATTGGAACCTTAAATCATACCGTGATATAAAGAGAGGCCTATTTCGGATTGCCGTGGAGGAAGATCGTCGTTTGCTGTAGTCGATGATGGCGCAGAGGTTAGCGGGAAGTTGAAATTTTGAATGATGTTCCTCGGTTTACTCTCTGTATACTAATTCAAAACGGAGGTAGGAAAGTGAAGCTTCAGGTGAAAGTAGATACCATGGATCAGAGAGATTTAAGCAAATTAAACTCATATCTCAAACCGGTGCAAGTTATGTTGGAGCACTGTTCATCTTCTTCTTCTTCTACTTTCTTTCTCTTGATCTTCACGAAAAAGAAATCTAGTTACCTATTGCAAGTGTATTCTTATGAGAGAGGTGGGGTCCCTCACGAAATCCATGGAGGGGTGCTATTTAGGCTAAGGCACCTCATGGATCAGGGCCGACCACATGCGAATCGGTTTGAAGAAAAAACTGAACTCATGCACTCGTAAGGTATTTGGGGATTCTTTCAGATTGGGGTGGAGGCCGGAGGGTGGTGGTGGCTAGTGGTTGAGTATACAAAGAGGTAGAGAGGTGAGAAGAAAGACTAAAATAAAGAGGTAGAAATACTAAAATACCCTTAAATGACTAGATTTAACAAAAAAATTTAACAGAGTTAGCGTCATAGGACCAAACGTGTATGATTTTGAAACATAAAGTACATAACCAATCAATTTTAAACATAAAGGGAAATATTTGAAATCTGGTATAAACGTAAAAGACAAAACTTGTAATTCAATATTTTATCTTTAATATGAGTACCATATTGTTATACTTTTGAAAAAAAAGTCAAAACCCAGTTGTGTAAGACACAATGGAGATAACGTAAAATACAATGAGTACTAATTAAATATGCAATGAACAATAGGGTATAAAACACAATGAACAGTCTAATAAAACATAATGGATGACATACTAAAGACACAATAAACAGAAGACTAAAACACAATGAATACTTTTGAAAAAAAAGTCGAAAACCTAGTTGCGTAAGACACAGTGGATGCCATGCAAAAGATACAAGGAACAAAAGACTAAACATAATGAATGCTTTTGAAAAAAAGTTGAAAACCCAGTTGCGTAAAACACAATAGATGACATACTAAAGACACAATGAAAACTCAGTTGCGTAAAACACAATGGAAGACATACTAAAAACACAGTGAACAGAATACTAAAACACTATAAATAGTAGATTTAAACACAATGAACAACATAATAAAACACAATCTACACCATAAATACAAAACCCATTAGCGTAAAACACAATATAAATGCATACTAAAAAATCAATGGACAAAGTTAAATCATGTATAGACTAAAAAAACATAAATAACATACTTATAAAGCACACGTGCATACTATAAAGTATAAACAATGAAGGAGCAGAAGACACAATGATGAAGAAAACCCATTTAACACGATTTTTTTTTTCAATTTTAATATAGCAATGTGATACTCATATTAAAGATAAAAAACGCTCGTTGATAATGGTGATTTTTTTAAAAAGAAAATCGTATGAAAAAGTTATAGACGTTTTAAAATGATAGGGGGAATTGACATGTGCATTGCATGTGGAGAGAGAAAGTCAACAAATGTGGTTTTCCTTTTATGCCTTTCATCTAATTTATTGTTTTATTTTTTGAGTAAAGTGCACGGATGGTCCCTGTGGTTTGCCCAAATTTAAACTTTGCTCCTCAGCCTTTGAAAATTACACGTATGGGATCTGTGGTTTGGATTTTATTGCATCGATGGTCCCTGACTTGGATGGAGGTTAAGTTTTTCAGTTAAGTCCATGTGAAATTACTAAATTACCCATCTTTAAAAAAATAAAAATAAAAGATATTATAAACTCTCCTCCCCCCCCTCTCTCTCTTTCTATCTCTATCTCTTGGTCCTCTCAACCCCAACTGCCGCCACCATCTTCCACCACCACCCCCAAACCTTCCACCACAAACCGACCCATATTCCCCCAACCACCACTACCATCTTTCCTCTGTCGAACCACCACTACTATCTCTGGGTCCTCTCAACCCTAACAGCCGCCTCTCTCACAACTTCAAAAGCCCTTTGTCTTCTCACATTTCTCAAAAGCTTACATATACGCACGCATATACATACACATATATATATATATAACTAATGTATCTTCTCTGCAATTGCTTACAATCAATCCAACTCAATGGCTCTCATCACTAAACTCCCTTCATCTTCACCCCAATCCCACTAACCCAATTCAAATCCCATCACTTTTTCCATCCCAAACAATAATAATAATAATATTATCCGTTGGAGGAGATAAAGGACCTGGAAAGGTGTCTTTGGTGGGTACGGGTCCGGGTGACCCAGATTTGTTGACGGTTAAGGCGATGAAGGTGATACAGAAGGCAGATTTGGTGTTGTATGATAGATTGGTGTCTAATGGTGTGTTGGAGTTGGTGGTCCTGATGCTAGACTGCTTTATGTTGGCAAGACTGCTGGCTATCATAGTAGAACACAGGTTGGTTCAAGTTTTTTTTTAAATAATGTGGATTGGGTTGTTGTACAATGTGGATATTGTACATCTTGTACGTTTGAAGAGAGAGAGAGGGGGGGTGATTGTTGTTTGAGGGAGGCCAGAGGTGATGGTGGTTGGAGGAGGAGGAGGTGTTGGTGGTGGTTGGAAGAGGAGGTGGTCTAAGAATATATATATAAAGGATTAAACTGCTCGAATGGTCCCTATGGGTAGGGCTGCAAACGAACCGAACGAACACGAACAAGGCTTTGTTCGTGTTCGTTTGTTAAGGAAAATAGGTGTTCACGAACAGTTCATGAACACTTACCGAACGAGATTTTATGTTCGTGTTTGTTTGTTAAGAAAACACTTATGTTCGTGTTCGTTTGTGTTCGTTTGTTAATTTTATTCATGAACGCACCCGAACACAAACGAACATTCATTAACACAACAAGTGCTCATGAACACAAACGAACACAAAAAAGTGTTCATGAACGAAAACAAACACAAACGGACATATATTAACTTTCTTATAAAATCGAATTCACATATATATATATTTACCTCATATAAATTGTTTTGGGTAAAATAAATAAAAGTAAAAGAATATCAAGACAAATCATAAAAATTAAAAACCATATTAATCTATCGAGCACAAACAAACATAAACAAACGAACATAAAACAAACGAACATAAACGAACACGTTACCGAACGTTCACGAACATAAACGAACGAACGTGGCCTCTGTCATGTTCGTTCGTTTAACTAAACGAACGAATTATTTTGTTCGTGTTCGTTCATTTATTAAACGAACGAACACAAACGAACTTCCCGCCGAACGGTTCATGAACTGTTCGCTGAAAGTTCAGTTCGTTTGCGGCCCTGCCTATGGGTAGTTTTGTCATTTTACATTGACTTAACTGAAAATTTTAACGAAGTTAGCTGGTAGGGACCAAAATGTTATAAAATGTCAACGTTGGGGACCATTGAAAAATATGGGGGCATACGTGAAATTTGGGCAAACCACAGGGACCATCCGTGCACTTTACTCTTATTTTTTTTTCCAATAAACTAATCACAAACCTTCAAAGATAAGATCAATAAACCACAATCCCTCTCACCCTTGTTAGAAAAAAGTGTCTTGTGTATTTGATCCTAACCCTATTTTTACATTGATATATTATAAGCGCTCTCCACATGAACCAACATGTGGCATCCACTTCACCCTTAGTGAAATTGTCATCCAAGCTCGAAAATGCGCGGTGTGGTGGTGGCATGGGTGGGCCTTTAGTGCTTGCCAAGTCACAGTTTGATTATTATTATTTTTTGTCATTTTATATAAAAAATTAAAATAAATAAAAAAACATTTAGATCAAACCATTAGATTAAAAAAACATTAAATGCATAATAAAAAACTGTACTACATATTATAATTTTGCCTTATATCTGCTTTCATCTGTTCGTGCAATTTCTTGATTAGAATCTTCGAGGTGATCAAATTTCGTTGTTAGGAATTTCACATCCTATCGTCGTTCTTTCATCGTGTCTTTCTCCTATTTTAAAGCCATTTGTTTTTCAAAAAGGCTCGGAGGTTTTTTTCCTTGATCTTTTGTTTTTGAAGATCATTAAACGTATTCCAATTTTCATTGATGTTGGATAAATGGTCGCTGTAATCGACACCCCTACTAGATGATTTCGTGTCCTCTTCTTTGTACACTCTCTACCGATTGGGCGGGACGTTTAACCGTCGACATCATCATCATCATCGCTTAGGTTAGTTTCGTTACGAGCATCACTCCCAAGAGAACGAGATGGGGAGCTTATTTTGAGGCGTTTGGAAGAATTGCTCGCAAGAGGTACATTCGCGCATTTGGTCGAGTGGCGCGCCACTTGCCATCAATGCATAAATTTTAAAGTAGCTTGTTTATTTTTACATTGATATAATATAAGCGCTCTCCACAAGAAGTCGGCTTCGGTTTCACCACTCTTTGGTGAATTCTTGCAATTAAGATAGTGACCGTTATAGGCCATCATGTCACCCGTTTTTTTTCACGCCACTTAGACGAGACTATCATTTTCATGTAAGTCTCTTGTTTCATCTCTTTGTGAAACAAAACGTTTATTCTATTCCAAAATGCGTTTTGGTTTTGATTTTTACCTATCGACGGGTTTTCGGATACAATATCCAGGACTTCACCAAAGCGAGTTCTTCCGCCTCAACCCATCTTTGAGGTACCCTTTTAACGTTTTTCGTCTCCTCAGTTTTTGTCTATGGTTTCTCTTTTTTACCTTCCTACCCGACGGTTCACCGACTTCTTGTGGCTAGGTTTCGAGTACAAAGTCGGGTGTAGATACAGGAAAACTTAGGTTGCGCTATGTTGTGAAGTTGATATTGAGACGGGTGGATGCTTAGGTTTTGGAAATTAGGTTGGGGTAGGATTCGTAATACATTCCTTTGGATATAAGTTGGGCATATGACGTGAAGTCGTTTGCATTGCCCGTGAAGTGTCCATATGGGGGACTAGGATTCGGTGAGTCGCCTCATCCATATGGGTGGTTTAGGTCATACTCAGGGTTGTTTGGATTCATTTTCGGTTATAAGGTATTGAGAGATATGGCTTAAAAAGAATAAACAAAATGTTGTGTATATATACATACTATTTTTTTTTACCGTTGGCTAATGGCTCTACTCAAACGATCAAATAATAAAAACCGTCAAAACCGTCGTCATATTCACCTTTTGCCCATGTCGATGGATACTTAAAATCAATTTGCCCCACGCCCAGCTTCGCTTCACGCCACCCCATTGTACAGCCTAGGTTGGATTGTCATTTGTCGTAGAGATTAATATTTAAATCACTCAAAAACCAGTTTCTTGTCATCTTTCAAAAAAACTAGTACATACAGCTTTCAAAAGATTAAACATGGGTTATTGACACGTGTGCAAAGATTTAGGGTTTTGGTGATCAAAATGATCGTACGGTTCATAGTCGTTTGGTGGTGTGATGATGATGATGGTTGTGACAGAGATGGGTCAAGGTCATTGGTCAATATCATATTTTTTCTACTGAATTGTCCCATCAGTTTTGCAATTTTTGGAATCCCACAAGAGTCCATAAAAGTCTTTTGTAGGACATGCAGTCCCTTGTGTGTTAGGGTGAAAATTCATCCATTTTGCACCATGCTTCGTTTTGTTCGTAACATTTGGCTCGTTTGTAAACCACTCAACCCCACCCCTACACACAAACACAGGGCTGGTCCTGAAAATTCAGGTGTCCGGGTCGAGCCCCGAAATATGTGCCTCTTAGTCTTAGGTCTTTTAAGTAATGTTTTCGTAACCGAAGCGGACGTTGAACCGGTGTCCTTACCGATTACCTAGTAGGACCGGTCAAACCAGATATAGAACGGAAAGTGTCGTAATAATTATAAAAGTTCATATGTTTGGATAATTAGCTCATAAAAAACCACCATTTTTTAAAATTCCATAATAATTTGAAGGGCCATTATTTTATATCTTGACTTCAAAAGTTTTTTAATAAAATGAATTTGAGTTTCATCATGTGCAAAAACGTGAGACAATAACTATTTTGTAGTACTACTATACTACTATATATTAAAATTTACTGCAAAGGCTGCACAATTACTGTACCCCAACATAAATCTCAAGTAACAAACTTTAACTTTTTTAATTCTGTCGTATCCTTCCAATCTAGTTTTTCATGTATGTCTCATCTTCTTCCTTATCTACTCTTCACCTTCTTGTGTTTATAACCAGTGATGTTCAAAATGAGATCTATTTTTTGGTCGAAAACAGAAAGAAAATACTTATATAAAGAAAACACTCGTTGCCGCTCAAAGTGCCCCTTTAAAAATTGGGCCCCGGGCCGGGAGTCCTCCCCGCACCCCCTCAGGGCCGGCCCTACACAAACACATCTGTATTATATTATATTACATAAAATAAAGAGGGGAATAAAAATAGTTTTACAACACAGTTTTAAATCTTTTAATAAAACTTTTAAATATATGACATAATCCCTAAAAAAACATATACTATTAACTTCCAAACACCACAATTTTTAAATGACCATAATTTTTATACGTTAATATCTATTTTTTAAATAGACTTTCTGTGATTTTTATTTTTTGGTTAAAAAACTAACATGTTACGTGATCAGTGGCGGATCTAGAAACACTTTTTTAGTAGTAACGTTTTTCAAATTTCGTCAAAAAAAAAAACCAAATTTTCCACTAATTTTCCACTACCCGCGCGAAGTTGAGCTACAACATCCGCACCCCCTAGTTGTAAGCTGAATCTGCCCCTGTACGTGATTACCAGAGTTCATGTTCCCTGCTGCATCATGTGAGCACTCCTAGGGATTGCAAAAATAACCAGAGTCCAACAGGTATACCCGAAACCCGAATCATTTGGGACAGGTTTGGGTTGGAAAAAAATATTTCGCAGTTATGGGTCATATATGTAGTAGGTGATTCCCGACCCGATTACCCGAAACAAAATACTCATTTACCCGAAAGATATACCCATAAATTTTTAAGTTTATATATAAATATATATATATATATATATATATATATATATATATATATATATATATATAGGTAGAGGATCCTGTAGGAAAATTGGTTTGTGTGAGAAGTGTAGGAAGGATTAAGAATTGACATGTAGCCATCATGTTTTTTATTTTGAAATGATGTTTTGAGTTGTTTTGGCTTGAAAAACACTTAACACAACAATATACAAAAATTTAAAACAAAATCCAATCTATTATAGTCATTAAATTTAAATTACAAATAAAACACCCTAGTAATTACTTAAAACACTCTATTTAAATGTTCTTGACATAGTGTTTTAAGTTTTAAGCCTAAAATACATTGTTTTCGGTTATTAATTGTTATGTTTGTTGTTTTTCTAAGCAGAACAATCCAAAACATCATGAATACGTCCAAATACATGATGCATACATATCAATTTTTAATCTTTCCTACACTTCTCACACAAACCAATTTTCCTACAGGAACCCTACCCTATATATAATTATATTTTTTTTTTCTTAACTATTTTTTTAGTAATGTTTCATTTTAATAGATTCATTATTTGAAAAGTATATTTTTTTGAAATTTATATTAATGGCATTATTATTTATATTTGTATGCTACAAAAAATAAAAATGTTTTTTGAGATACTATTATAGTATATATTTACATTCTAATTATTTCAAGGATTAGTATGGTGATAATGATACATATGTTATTCATTACCATTTAATATATTATAAATTTCTAAAACATAAAACTATAAAAAATTAAAAACATATATACATGCAAATCCCAACGGGTATACCCGTTACCCGCGAGTATGCTCTATACCCGACAAATACTTGACGGGTACTGTGACAAGTATTGGCCGTATGAAATTTTATAACCGGGTATGAGTATGGTATTAGCCAAACCCAACCCATATCGACACGTTGCCACACCTAAGCACCCCTCTAGCATATATACACACAGATAGATACTAGGTTACAACTCGTTTATTAAAGGAGTTAAATGAATACAAACATTTTATAGTTAGTAATGAAGAAGCGTGGAAAAAAATTATGTAGATCATAGAACTGTGACACGTGACACACTCAGTTATTTACACATATATATACAACACATAAATACTAGATTATATTTTATAAAATTATTTACTTTTACTTGTATTTTTAGTTAGTTTATATAGATATACACCTATGAGTTAATGAACTCTTGATGGGCATTTAACTAAAAGATTCCGGATAACCTAAAGGTTGCAAATGACTTTTAGCAATTTATATAAATGCTAATTTGCCATCCATGCTTCGTAAGTGTTATATGCATGAGGGTTTGTAATGTTATATTTGGTGGGTTGTACATACTTTTGGAGATTTTTTTAGTTTTGTTTCATCTTTAGATTTCTTTCAATCACATACTTTTACATGTCATGAAATTTAACTCAATAACTTTTCGTTTCAACTTTGATCTTACTAATTTTTTGTTTTACATTTTGGACTGACTTTTAAGAATTAAAATGGCGTGCTTGTCTGGTTCAATATTTTGTACATACTTTTTTTTTCCTGTTTCATAGTCCCGCCGCAATGTGCGAGTTTAGATCGACTTATTTATTGTTTGCTATATTTTACATTTCGAGTACGTGGTTCAACATTGTTTCGTCTACTTTTAGTTTTGTTTTATTTTTTTTCGTTTTTCCAATACGAGCTTTTTCGGTGTTGATGCTCGATGACGGTGGTGTGACATTGGTTATACTTGACATGGTTCTGTTGGATCGGATTCGGACAAGAAACGATGCATCACACGTGTATCGGATTAAAGGCGGAATCAATCATCCGGTTAGTTATTATAGGTGAGTGTATATGATGATAGTAATAATATGGAGAGCACAAAAACACACACACACACACACACACTTAAGGGCTACACTTGTCTAAAATGGGAAAAGTCATTCAAAATTAGACAAGTCATGGTGTATTTATAGCCTAAGTCCATACGCCTTCAACCTCTTACATGTATGGGTTCCATACGTGTTCATAGACACACGTATGACATTTAGATACGCGTATGGACTTATACAAATGACTAAAATACCCCTATTCAACATATAACTAACCAATCGAGCCCTAAATGATCCAAACTTGACCCTAACCCGATATCCAATAGCTGGATATTTACAAAAAAAAAAAACAACCCAAAACACAAACTACCAAACCTAGTCTTCAAATCAGCAACCATCTTCAAGCTTCAATAACTCCCAACTTCGACCTGTCGCATCTCAAATATATCTTCTTCGCAGCACAGTATCTGACCATCTTTTGAAATCTCACGACTTCATCTGCATCCTGATCTTGAAATTATATTTGATTCTTGTTCAAGGTTCGCATGTCTGCTTCAGACAGGTTCATCAGCCACATAGGATCCCAGATGCGGAACATTCTTCAAAACGATAACAACTTCGGTCGTCAGATAGTCATAATACCATCGGCATAAGCAGGATCATGGTCATAATCTCTGGTGGGGTGATCTTGTGCTTCCAGATAGGCTTACCAGTAACAAGATGACTTTCTGATGACTGGTAGCTTTTCGGATATTGAGGTTGAATATACACCCACTTCGATTTGCTCTCCTTCTCTAGCAGACCTCTATATATCTCTAGTGTGTTGTTTGTCTTGATCGGCTTCAATCTAGCAGGATCACGAACATACCAGTATGGTAACGACTTGATCTTGTATACATGTGCAAAGTAAAAAATATCGGTGTCGAACTTAATCCCTATCACATTAGTCTGAGCCAAGAACATCCAACTAATAATGTTACCAGACATGAGATTCCATTTCTGGTTAACTTTTCTAGCTTGAGCTTGCTCGGGCTTTCTCCTGGAGTACCACGCTTCACATGCTGCCAGAACGCTATTATTTCTTTCTTCATTTGTCTCTGGTTCATCTTCAAGCGGCTGATTCTTTAGCCATCGATCAACAATATCAAAATCAGCGCGGGTAGGTATAGAGATCTCAACTTTAATTTATTCTGTTTCATGCACATACTCCGGATATTCTTCTGTTGTGATGTCTTTGATCTCGATATCTTCCAACAGATCATCTTTATTGACTGTTTCAGTAGTGTCCGTTGGAATCAACTGTTCGTATGTGAGACCGATGATTTGGGAAACGTCTTCCCTACATGGCTCAGGAGGTGTTTCACCTTCCTCCAAGTCCCTATACGGCTTTGTCACAGAGTTCCCATCATCATCCATGAAAAACATATTATAGAAAGCTTGAGTCTAGTCGAGAGGTACATCCTTGGACTTCACAACTTCCTAAAATACCCGGAGATATTCTTCATTTGGACCAGGCTGCGAGGAAGATTCTCTAGCACCCGATCCACCACCAACATCTTGACCTTTCTTTGTTCTTCGCTCCCTAAACTGTGCCTCAATCGTTTTTTTGTCCTTATGGCCTTGGCACCACCATCATTACCCTAATCCTCCTTATCCTCATCATTTCCAGAACGATCCTTCCCCGACTCATGATCATCACCCTCTTCTTCCTCTTCATCTTCTTCTTCATCATTACTATCATCACCATCATCTCCATCACCAGAGGTGAGTCTCTTGTGCTTGTTGAAATACTTAGCAACACGCTTCTTCAGCTTTTGATTCTCTGATTATACAATGGTAAGACGATTCCTTGTTTCATCATGTGACTCTCTCAACAAGCAAATCTCTTGTTCATTGCTGCATCAGGTGTTGCAGATAATCTTCTGTTCTCTGACCTTGTTTCATTGATTATGGTCAGGAACTGGCGATCTCGATTTTTTTATTCAGCTAACCTCCTCTGGTTTTCTTGATTCTGAACAACCTGCATGTCTAACATGCTCACTAGGTTGTTGATCTGTGACTGTAATGATGGTTCTGATGATGTGGTGGGAACAAATGATATGCAAAGCACGAAGGGTGGTTTTTGAGTCGGTTGGGATGTTGGAACTGACGGACTCTGATTTCAGAAAGCAACCTCTGAAGCTCAGAATCAATGGATGGTTCGGTTGTGGTTACAGTAGAGGTTGGAGCAGAAGCTGCAGCTGAGTTGGACTCAGTGAAGACTGTAGTCTGTTCAGTAGATGGTGTGGGAGTGGATGTGGTGGTTATAGAAAATGAGGTTTTGGTTTCTCTGGTTATATGGTGTCACACCCCAACCCGCTAGGGCTGATATGTCACGCTTACAGATATCAAATCAAAAACCAATCCATAATATTAAAACATAAAGGTCATAATTACCATTTATTATGTTGTAGAAATCAATTAATTGAATACTAATTGTTCAACTTCTTTTAACGCTCTTCACTGATTTCCCCAAAATCCCATATTACCTGCGAAACAAATAAGACAACACAACAAAAGAAAATACGGCTGAGCCAAAAATTGCCCAGTAACGAGGAATCAACAGTACAAGTAAATTCAACACAGCGGAAAAGCAAGACATAATAGAACTAAGACCAAAGTGAACATACTAAAGGGGATATGAAAACCAAACGAACTCTATTTCAAACTCGAAACCAAACTTATATCGAAACAATTGATGAACATTATTCAACGCAAAACCTTATACTTGACCGGAACATAATCAGACACATACCGAAGCAGAACAATATCAAAAACATTCCAGACAGATACATACATCAAACTACGTGACTATTCATATAAATAAAGTAAGTCACGTCAAACGGAAGCACCCACGAGCCTAAACAAACATACAAACTGGTACATAGCTAGCTAGTCCATGCACCTTTGAGATGGTGAGTGTAGCGTACACTCATTATTCCATCTCCAGAAAACGAAAACATATATTAGAAGTCAGAATCAGATCTAGGATATATCCATACGCCTCTAAGGGACCATGTTAGAGACGCCGTGATTTCGATTACGCACTGTCACGGAAAGTGTTCATATCGCTGACGCCCCAACGACAAGTCAAAACAAACTGCTCGGGTGACAGAGTACAAAAGCTAAGGCCATGTAAATAATTACAGGCAAACTAAAAATGACACTAACTAGAACATGCGGCCATGAGTACAAGTCAGAGGCATGGCATGCTATGACACACTAACAAACAAACTGACAAATACACACCGATCCAAATAATGAACCAAATATGAACCGATGATACGTATAAAATGATGACAAACAAACTCTAAACATAGACGTAAGTCCGTACTACAAAGTAACGGATATGATCCTTATACTTTGATGATACGACTAACGAACCTGTACACATGGAAGGAAACGAAAGTTATACTATGATTAAAAAAAAACAGAATCCGTACCTTAATTTTAAGCAAGCCAATGTAAAAGTCCACAAACAAGGTCCTCCACAAAATTTATACAAACCTAAATATCACACTTTCTAAATCAGTTTTACGACAACTCACTTCTTTAGTTTACCCGTCGTTGAATTTTCCGGCAACCAAAATCCAAATCATACAAAAACTTTTATAAAATCTAGTTTTAATATAATAATCTGGAACTCATCGAGTATAAGTCCATGTAGCCATTATTTAAAAGTTCTATTCCTATTATAATTTTACATAACGTTATTTTATAAACAATGTCAATAGTGATGCAAATCACTAGTTTTATAATTAACTCCAATAACAAAATCATGATTGACCCATACATATGACAGTTACTTTATATATATCAAAAAGATTATTCTAATAAACACTTAATATTTATATTGATACTCACTTTGCACAAGAAAGAATAAAGTGGACCATTTTACACATCGACGAACACACGAAACAGTCAAATTAACTACATTTTTTATGCATACATACATACAAGCATGATGTACACACACTCATGCACACAAGATAACACACACATGCACCCACGCAACACACAAACACACACACATTACAAACCAAGATCAAGTTCCTCTCTTAAAATAAAGTGTTGCCGGAAAGTCCAAAAGCCAACCAAATCCCATGCATCAGAAAAGAACAAGGATAGCGATCTACCTCTTCTAATCAGAGTGGCGCTGGTTCATGGTGATAAAGGAGGCGGACAATGGTGGTGATAAACCGGTTCGTTGGTAGCGTTGTGATGTGGTAGAAACTTTTATGCGATTTTCGGAACAAAGCGGAGCAGAATAGATCAAACTATTGAAAGATATATACGGTGATGTTGGTCATACGAGTTTTATAAGTATTTTTGATCGGGTAAATCGTATACCAAAATGTTGGTGATTTGTTCGGAGAGATATGACTGGAATTTGCATTTGGATTTGGAAAGTGATATTTTGAATGAGAAAAGTTAGCTAAATTTAAACTAGAAATCAAATTTCTTTTGTTCATGTCTTTTGTAAATGGAATATGGTCCAATAATTTTTTTTTTTTGAAGCATGGAAAGAAACCATATTATGAATGAAACCAAATAACATGTTATATATATAATATAAAAGTATATACTTAACTAACCTTACCCGTTAATTAGTATAAATACTAATTTTCAATTAGAAATAAACATTATTTGTCATATTATTTATTATTTTATTAAATCAAATTTCAGAATATTACATACGGGATTTGGATTTCCAGGTTGGTTAGGATAGTTCGGGTTGGGTTGTGGATGAGGTTGGTTCTTTGAATGCCATAGATTTGGCTTTTGACGACTTCTTGTTCTTCTTCGGTAATCGTGTCATCAAAGATTCGCTCGAGCTAGCAGCAACACGTTTTCTGCTTGGTCTTTCTTCCGCTAGCTCGGCATCCAACTCAGCGCTCACCAAAAACTCTGGCTCATCTCGTTCGGCTCTTTCTCTCTACAGCGCCTCGCGTTCTTGTAGAGCAGCAAGTTCACGGGTCTGCCTTTGACGTTCCAACTCTTTCCCTTCTTTAGCAATCTTGGCCATAAATCGAGCCTTAAGATCAACATCCTCTGTATCATCACTGTCAGATTCTTCACCAGATTGCTAAATTGTCTGAGCCTTCTTGGGACTGGGATCTTCGATTATAGAAGTTGTGCCATTCCCTTATCATGTTGGGGTCCAGACGATTCAGCTTCTACAGTTGCTGTTGAGGCTAGTTCATAGACAACTACACTGCTTGATTCAGGTACATCTGGTTTAGAAACAATAATAGTAACTTCACGGGTTAGTGAAGGCCTAGGAAGATTCCCCTAAGGAGCCTCACCACCCTCTTCTCCATCATCATCATCATCATCATCATCATCATCATCATCATTGTCTTCATCATCAGAAATAGGATCGACTATTTCAACATTAGAATCACTATCATCAATCCTACAACGGGCTTGTGGTAGTTCTGGATAATCCTCTCTTATAATATGCCCAATAATCGTCTTATATGCTGGTTCTTTGCTCATCCTGGACATGCCCATGTCTTTCATATGTTCCAGCTAGTTCTTCGCTCATCCTGTAAGTTTTCATCCTCATTGTTTTGGTCAAAAATTACCTAGTAGAAATAATCTTGTATTCCAAATTAGAAATTGTGAGGTAGTGTGCTTAGAATGTGAATTTGCTATTAAAACCAGTTATATTCTGAAAATGTTTGTTCAGGATGCAAAAAAGAGTAAATTAGTGACAACTATGCTCGGGATGGCTTTGGTTTGTTTCGGGATGGACAGTTATATCCTCGGGATGGAACTGTTTGTAATGAACGAATAAATGAGTAAAACACAAAGAACAACACTCGAGATACGAGGAAAGCCCTTGATCAATAGTAGATCGTCGGCATAAAACCTCGGGAGGAGACTAGGCCCCTGTCTTGTTTGTTAATATTAATTTGGTAAAAGAATACAACTTTGGATGAGTATGTGGACGAGTGTACTAAGATTACAATGATTGTGTATGTTGTGGGTGAAAATCCTCAAGATGATTTTACCTCACATCCCTGATATTGCATCCTCGGGATGTTGGAAAACTCTGCTGACTTCAGGATGTAACTATAATTCAGCATGTGCACATCCTGAGAATGAACTAACGAATTAGCTTTCTTATATGATTGCAGGTACAACTAAGTTATGATATGGATTTTTATGATAAAGCAAAGTCCATATTATAACTCTCAAGTGAAGAAATCAGTGATAGAAGTGTAACTCATGGACTGTGATTGAAGATGGAGTCAAACTTGTAACCGATACGCATTTAATATCGGCGATAAAGAAGGAAACAGCTAAATCATTGACTAGCCAAGAAGAAACAGTCAACCAACGACTAGTTTCTGTTAAAGACCCCCAACGTTCACCTGAAGAAGCTGTTACACAACATTGAAGACTTTAACTACATAGCGGATCTCACGTGATTCATGAGTTATTCTCATGTATTATATATATGGGAGTATGGGACGAGTATAGGTCACTGATATACACCTTGCTTACACTATAGCTGCACACTAACACTTAGAAACACATACAATCATTGTAATCTTAGTACACTCATCCACATTGTAAGTCCAAGATCTTCTCTACCGGGTATCACACAACACACAATCAAAGGCGAAAAACAGTGATTGTATGTAAAGAACAAAGAAGAAACCTTAGACTGAAAGATTATATTGATAGAGTGCACACGGTTTCAAAGAACCGTCTGGTACACCTACTAGCTGAATACAAGAGATCAATTAACAAAAGACTAGCAACCACAAAATAGACTAGGAACCCCCTATTTATAGTTACATAGGGAGGTTCACATACACAGGGCCTAGAAGGCCAAAACCCATTAAGAATAAATACAAGCCCAAGACAAATGCAAACCTCTAGTTATAACCAAACAATATCCCCTAGGTTTGTGTTGGCTTGGCGAGCTTCTTGCTGCTTCTTTTTGACGTCTTCTTTTTTTTTCTCCAACGCTTTCTTCCATTCTTCAGTTGATTTTCCAACATATGGTCCAAACAACTGTGTATCCACTCTTCCTCTATTATCAGTTCATAAACCCAACGCTAATATCTGAGCAACTGCACCAGTAAATGATTTCGCACACGCTTCATAGTCTAGATCACATTGAATTTGGTGTTTCACCAGAACTTCAATGTCTTCAGAATGCAGGCTCATCAAATCTTTCACATCATCGACTCTGAACTCATCACTTTCACAGATAATTACTGTAGATCGAGAAGTAGGATCATAAACCCAGAACTTCATGTCTTTCAAGCATACTTTGTCCAATGGCCTAGATAAAGGTATAGTCTTCATTTTATCAGTAGGAGGACATTGAACAGTCTTGAATGGTTTTCCCTCTAGTGTCAACACATCTTTATACTCAACCAGAAGTGATTTAGCAGTCTTCATATCTCTGAAGTTCACCTTTGCTTGCTCTTGAATCTTCTTATGAAAAGTAATCCCAATCCTATTTCTAGGATTTCTCACCTGATTAATAAATGGAGCTTTAGCAAGTTCAGTCAGATCCACTTTTGTCCAAGAGCTAAACGCAGCCGTAGAAGCATAATATTCAACCGCTCCATTTCCTCGATGAACCACGAACACCCTTTATCATCATTGTATCTCCAACAGTTTATTCCTGTTCTATTTCGATATCATCATTGTATCTCCATTTCCTTAGTAGTTGTCACGAATCTTTCAGGTTGTTCTTCCATAGGATCACTGGGTGGTTCAGCTGTATTCCTTATGACAAAAGTGCTTCCTGGATGACGATCTCTAACATGAGGAATCTGATCAGCATAATACTTCCTCATTTGTTCTTCATGCTCTTTCTGTGCATTTTCATGCTCTTCAGTTGTCATAACCTTCTCCACGAAAGAAGATGTCTCTGAGAATTCCTTTCCAAACTTGTTTTCCAACTTCTGAGTCAAATTGAGCAGTCTGGCAGACACATCACCCAAACTTGACTCCAATTCATTGATCTTCTGATTCTTCTCAGTGACAGTTTCCATCAGACTTTCTACTTGTGCAGTAAGCCATATATTGTCAGTCTCCAACTTCAAGACTCTTGTCTGCAATTTATGAACATCCACCTCAGCAAAGATATCTTCATCACTATCAATTCCTTCAGTACCAGCTTCTCTCTCTTCAGTTGTCAGAAATTCAACATCAACACTTTTTCCTCTCGCTTTATCAGCCAGATAAGCACTCTGAGCTATTTGAAATGCTTCTTCATTAAACAACACCTTTCCTGAATCAGGAGCACTGGATGATCCAACACCTTCATTTACTCTACCCGTAACAGGTGCTTTGCTCACATACTGCGAAAATGATTCGGTTGTAGCAGCAGCATGAGTGGTTTCAACGTCAGTAGCGACATCAGCAATTGTAGTCAATCTAGGATCTCTTTTGCTTCTCTTTCTGGGTCGCAAATCAGCACTTGGGTCTTCCACACTAACCAATGTCTCAGCTATAACATTGGATGGAGGATTCCTTTGTTCAGCTTCACGGACAGAATCAAGTATTCCAGCAAGAACATCCACTGGAGGAATAACAACTTCAGCTTCAGCAGTGACAGGGATTTCAGTAATGGTCTCTTCTTGATTCACTTCTCTTTCAACTTCAGGAACTGACGCGCTTTCAGTAATAACGTCATCAATTTCATCATCATTCAAATCATCAAACTCAAGATCATCAACTTGCTCTTCATCAGTTCTTTCAGCTTGAATATCTTCTTCAACTATCTCCTCATCATCACTCTCAATCCCAGTCAAATCTACCTTTTCAGGAGGTGACCGTTGTTCAGCATGTGGAGGTTCCACAATATGTACATCATGTTCTTCAGCAACTAGAATAGATGCAGGAGCTGGTGCTTCTTCAACAATTTCGCTAAACTGTCCAAACTTTACTAGTGGAAATCTTCCCTCAAAAATTTGCTTTGCATCTTTACGGTTCTGTCTTATCAATCCAAAAACTTGGGAAGCCATGCATTTCCTATCATATGTTTCAGCTGTCCTTTCTAGATTTGGATACTTGGATTCAATATCATCTGAACAAATCTTGGAAACTTGTAAAAGTACTTCTTGTTGAGGGTCTTCACATTTACCAGCATATCTTCAAACACACACTTGGAGTAGTTGAAGTTCCATCCCTCAATCAAGGCTACCACTCCAGAAATATATTTCAAACTTATTTGATCCAATCCACTCTTGTTGCCTCCCAAACTCGCCAAAAACATATGAATCAACAATCTCCAGTAGCTTGGAAATAATTTCTTTAAATACGAAGATGCAGACAAATCACCTTCGTATCCCATTCTTCTCAGTACTGGAATAATTCGTTCTTTTGTGAAACTTACTGGATCATTGGGGAATCACCAAAATGTAGCACATTTCGAATATCTTGTTCTGAAATCACCACCTCAGTTCCTCGAACTCTTGAGCGAATGGAAGTGTCTATCTTTCGTACAGTCGAGTTGTCCCAAAATTCAGTAATCCATTCTGTAAGAACAACCGGATTTTCTCTCATGGCATGCGCAACTCTACAGGTGTTGAGGCCAACAATCAAGGACTTGAACTCCTGCCTGTGCTCCTCGGGAGGGTCAGAAAGAAAGCATACCATGTTATGATCCCTTTCGAACCTTGGTACGTGAACGGCCATTTCTGCATAAAACGAGTCGGATTAGACACAAGAAAGTAAATAAAATTTAAAGTCATCAAAAATAAGTTAATGGGCGCCTTTGAGATTTCAAAATGTATCCGTGTCCACTACAGCCCAAGTTTTGAGAGTCATGTGGGCTCTGAACTACAAAACAGCCCAAATCATGAGGGTGTCCGAGGACACTAGAGGTGTCTGAGTGCCATGGGAATGTCCGAGGGTATTTTTGTCAAAGGCATTAGGTTTCCGAGTGTAAACATGTCTTTGATACATGTGTCCGAATGAGGGAAGGGTGTCCGAGGGTAAATCGGTCTTTGACACATGTATCTGAATGAGGAAAGGGTGTCCGAGGGCATTTTGTAAAAACCCATGAGTGTCCAAGGGCATTTTTGTCTTTTACACATGTGTCCAAATGACTCAAGTGTGTCCGAATGAATTCTGGTCAAATCTCCGACGCGTAAAGATCACGCGCCACTCTAACTCGATTTCCCAGGCGCGTAAGGCTCATGCGCTGCCGACTGGACGAATCAAACTCCACTATTTTCACCGCCGTTGATCATTCCTTGGCCTATATCATGTTTTCACACCTGCAAAGCAACAAGAACAACACTATTTCCAATAAAAAACAAAACATTTTATCACGAGATTACCTGATCTTCTTGAAGATTTTGATGAAGAAGATTGAGGAGAGTGAAGGTTTATCAGCGAGTGTGTGAGAGAAGAGAGAAACAGTGTGTGAGAGAAGAGAGAAACAAAATGATTATGATTTTTGAAAAAAATAAACCATCCGCCTCCCTTTTTGTTTACCCCAGAATTTGTGTGGGCCACCAAACGTGTGGTGGGCCCATCTCGGATCCCAAACCCACTTAAACATTTTTAAGTGTATTTTAAAAGCGGGTCAAAGTCAAATCGTGAACTCGTGAAAATAAAAGGATAAAAGTAAACGAATAAAATCTAAATTATAAAAATTTTAAAACAAAAACTTCACACAATCTGTGCCTACGAGATCAAATCACTAAGTTTCAGGCCAATCCACTTATGAACACTAATCTACTTAAGTTGGTCTTGGCAATTGCCAGTATATTTGTCCACTTAAACTTATTCCCTCAGGCCTTCTTGTATAACGATCCGTGATATTCTTTATCATGTTTTGAATGTATTAATTCCGAGCACTCAAGCAAGTCACAATCAAATCCTAGAGTCATGAGAGGTACACTCTATCATGCGAGTAGTTTCCCTACCACATATTTTTCACAGTATCTGTTCTAGAATTCTGAAACCTTGACTGGGATTGGATTGAGAAAAGAAAAGAATTGATCGATGAGAGATTCGGTGTAATATACAAGTCAGATGATTTCTCAAATGACGAAGGCTTTGGGTTTTGGACTCTAAAGGGTCTCTTTTCTGATATCCAGACTGTGTCCAGGTTAGCATATATCTGGATGCAGCAGAGGAGCAGCCAGGACATCTTTGGACACTAAGGTCTCTCTTAGGTGAAAAATGATCTACAGCACGACAACGAATAGCTAGGTCAGCATATATCTGGATGCATCAAGAGCTTTTGTGGCCTAGCATCTCCAGGTCTTTGCTTACACAAAACAGAGGAGATACACGAGTTTTTCAGAAAAGGTTTCAGACCTAGACCACAGTGTTATTCTTCGGGACATCACACAAGCATTCAAATAGAAGTTGTACCTGATTCCAAGTGATGTTCCTTACTGAGGTTGTGTCTTATCTTGTCCCCTTGTGGCGATTTTAGTAGTATTCCCAGACATGTGCCTCTTGCATTCGAAGCACCATCAGTGTATAGAGTCCATCTTTCTAAATTTTCATTTAGTTTTTGAACTTCAGACTCTACTTCACTCAGGATGTCACTACTGAAATCAGCCACAAAGTCTCCTAGAGCCTGTGACTTGATTGCATTTCTAGGCTCTTATTCTAAGTCAAAGGCACTTAATTTAACCGACCATTTTGCCATTCTTCCAGACATTTCAGGTTTTCTTAATACATTCTTCATGGGATAGTTAGTTAGAACATATATTTTATGTGTTTCAAAATAATGCCTTAACTTAGTAGAAGTCATTATGAAAGCTAAAATAAGTTTTTTGAGATGTGAATACTTGGTTTCAGCATCTAGTAGAGTTTTACTTACATAATAGACAGGATGTTGTTGCCCTTCGAAGTCCTTTACCAATACAACACTTATTGCATTCCCAGAAACTGCAAGATATAGCTTAAGAGGTTCTCCATCCTCAGGTTTCATCAATAATGGAGCTGCTGCAAGATAATCTTTGAGTTTCTTTAATGCTTCTTCATGCCTCTGTCCCCAGTCGAATTTGTTATTCTTCTTCAGGATGTCGTAGAACTCTGTCCCCAGTATATGTAGAGTTCACTCCTTCTACATATACTGGTATCTTGATGTCGCCCACTGTGCTTTTAGTTTCTCCACTGAAGCCCACCAAAACTGATGACCTGGAAACTATTTCAGATTCCGGGATGTTCATTCTCTTAAGGGTTTCAAGCTGGATGATATTCACTGAACTTCATCCATCTACGAGAATCCTGCGAACAAAGTGGTTAGCAATATATAAAGTAATAACCAAACCGTCATGATGAGGATCAAGGATGTTTTCTTTATCTTCTTCCTCAAAGCTGATCACTTTTGAGGTTGTCAGGATGGTCGTCTTCGTTGGTCTTTCTCCTTTTTCAGACTTTGTTTCCCTCGTATGTCTTTTAGCAGCTGAGTATGAGGTTCCACGAATGTCAGACCCTCCTGAAATGAAGTTGATAATGCCAGCATCCTTAGGTGGGGATGTTGCTCTTTCCGGGATGTTGGTGCCATCCTGAGCTCTTGATTTCTTTTTGCTCAGGAGATCCTTAAGGTGACCCTTGCTTAAGAGATATGCTATCTCCTTTCTTAACGCGATGCAATCTTCAATGATATGGCCGAAGTCTTCATGAAAGGCACACCATTTGGATTTGTCTTTCCATCCTGTCTTGTTGTCCTTTCTCGGCCATCTTGCTTTGTCCCCTAGATCCTTCATGGCATACATCAACCCTGTTACATCCTCAGAAAAACAATAGTCTGGTAATTTAGGGCAGTCATCCTCATCGTCATCCTCTACCACATTGACCTTCTTACTATCAGGCCTAGCATATGGTTTATGCTTGTACGGTTCGTATGTGGGAGTGGATTTTCGATTGGGATGGTTATATTTTGAGGATGATTCAATCCTCTCTTGTATCTTCTTATCATCCTCAAGTCGGATGAATCTTAAGGCTCTGTTCCTGACTTCATCTAGGTTCTTGCATGGATTTATCACCAATTCTTGGTAGAATGGTGAATCTTTCTGCAGTCCCATCTTGTTGAAAGCCTGAACCGCTGTTGTGATATCCAGGTTCAGGATGTCAAGTGCTTCTTTTCCAAACCTAGTAATGAATTCTCTTAGTGATTCCCCCTGTGGTTGAGTCACCCTGTATAAATCACTTGTCAAACGCTCGAACGTTCGACTACAAGAAAACTGATTATTAAACATGTTAATTAAATGTGAAAAAGAAGTAATAGAATAGAGAGGAACACTTAGGAGCCATTTCAGGGCTGGACCAGTGAGAGTTGAATCAAATCCCTTGCATATGCATGCTTCTTTCAGATTGGTAGGGATTGCATTTATTTCCATCCTTTCCCTATATTGAGCCACATGCTCCTCAAGATCAGTTGATCCATTGTAGAGCTTCATGCTTGGAGTTTGAAATCTCTTTGGGATCTCTGCATCACATATTGGAGGTGCGAATCTTGACACCCTATGGCATGCTGAGGATACCTCAGGGATAGGTTGCACTATCCCAGGCACACTCGATACCATATCTTTGATCTTCTGAAGCTCCCTTGCTAGTTGAGGGCTTATTCCTGTATCCTGCAAAGAAGCAACATCATTAGCAGCAAAAGTACTGGATCATAAATTGTTACCATTGTTATATCCTTGGGATGGCACAGGTGCATATCCTGCATCCCTGGTAGTTGCCATCCTAGGTGTAGTAGTCGTTTCAGGAGCAGAGAACCCAGTGTTCATGGGGATGAAATATCCTTGATGAACACCTCCAGAGATGCCAGAATTGAAATCTAACACCCTTGGTTGTAATGGTGTCCCCATTTCTTCACTTGGTTTCTTCGAAGATGTTTTGAGGAATTGTATCTCTCTCATTAGCATTCTGTTGGTCTCCTGTTGTTGCTGCATTTGATCCTTTACCATCGAAAACATAGATAGGATCTCATCGTTTGAAACTAAAACAGGAGAAAATCCAGATGCCCCCAATGCTGGCCTAGGTGAAATTTGAGAGGTAGCACTCTTTGAGATTGCAGGTGGAGATGGTAAAGTAGTATTTCTGGTAGAAATGGATGAAGGCATGGATGAGGAAACATTTTTCTGGGAAGACGACATAGTTGTCAAGTTTTGTAAAGAAGTAAATGAAAAAAGTTTTTAACAAAGTTTTTTGTTAAAATAGCACCACTTGCCCCACGATGGGCGCCAAATTGTTTTGGTCAAAATTTACCTAGTAGAAATAATCGTGTATTCCAAATTAAAAATTCTAAGGTAGTGTGCTTAGAATGTGAATTTGCTATTAAAACCAGTTATACTTTGAAAATGTTTGTTCAGGATGCAAAAAAGAGTAAATTAGTGACAACTATGCTCGGGATGGCTTTGGTTTGTTTCGGGATGGACAGTTATATCCTCGGGATGGAACTGTTTGTAATGAACGAATAAATGAGTAAAACACAAAGAACAACACTCGAGATTCGAGGAAAGCCCTTGATCAATAGTAGATCGCCGGCTAAAACCTCGGGAGGAGACTAGGCCCCTGCCTTGTTAATATTAATTTTTTTAAAAGAATACAACTTTGATGAGTATGTGGACGAGTGTACTAAGATTACACTGATTGTGTATGTGTCTAAGTGTTAGTGTGCAACTATAGTGTAGGCGAGGTGTATTCAAGTGTCCTATACTCGTCCAATACTCCCATTTATATAGTACATGAGAATAACTAAAGTATCCAATGCGATCCGCTAGGTAGTTAAAGTCTTTGAAGTCTTTAGATGACCGTTGTGGCAGTTTCAACTCTGCTTAATGTAGTTCCAGCTGTTTACATATCTTTCGCCTGTATTTAATGAGCGTCGGTTACAACTTTGACCTCATCTTCGTCTTTGGACTATGGCTGCGTATGAGTTACACCTTGACTTCTTTTCTTGAGGGTTATAATATAGACGTTTCCAGGCATTAATCCATATTATAGCTTAGTTGTACCTGCATTTCTGAATAAGAGAGATATTTTGTTAGTCCATCTTCAGGATGTGCACATGCTGATTTACAGTTATATCCTGAAGTCAGCAGAGTCCTTTGGCATCCTGAGGATGCAATATCAGGGATATGAGGTAAAATCATCTTGAGGATATTCACTCACAACACTCATAATATGCCCAATAATCCTCTTGTATCCTGTACTTCGTTCCCGAGTTCTCATTCAAATGGTAAAAAATCATGCACATGAAGTTAAACGGTCTGTTCAATATCGGGGCCACCATAGCTGAGAAAATAGTCATCCGGGTACATCAAAGCTTGTGATTCTGGTACTAATGTAGTGGATCAGGATATGCATGAAGTATCTGTAACGACGGCATAGACCAGATATCAGAAATATTAAGCCTTTAATGTACTTCTGAAACTGGAATGGATAATCATCACGATCATCCAAGTGCAGAACTTCACGAATACTTTGCTAAGAGATAACCACATCGCGTCCATTCACACGCCCGGTAAGCGCTATTGGATTACGATCACAATCCAACACCGTTGATTCCCAAAACTGCTTCTGGTGACTGAGATATGACGTGTAAGGAGTGGAAATGGCGTAGAAGATTCTTAAACGCCGAAAGAAATGGACAACTTCAACATAATTAGCGGCGTGCTTTGATATCGGGTTCAGATGTGCAGTGACGCTATTTTTCAGCCCCAAAGAGAACTGCATATCCGCACATACTCAGACATAACACATAAGAACATCAAAATGACTAAAATCTAATAAAAAACACGAAAAAAGCCAAAACTCTGAACTGTTAGGCGCATGAAAAACTCATAAATGTGCAGGCTAACGCGTATGGCCACATATTCATATTCAAATTTTCAAGATTTCGATTTTGATCGATTCAAGTCTTAATTTTTGCAAGATATAATCTAATGTGGCCGATTAACCAATCCCTAAAACCATTTTGATTATAGTTCAAGTTTTGATGGATTATTTAAATTTTTTAGAACCAGTTTTGGTTAAGCCCTAAAATCAATCGTAATCAACGATTTCGTGGATGAAAATGGATGAAAGTTATTACAAAAGAACCATCGGATGAATCTAAATCTTGGATGATGAATGAAAAGGTCGGGGATTAACAGGATTGAAAGGTCAACAGAGGGTTTTTAGGAGTTTATTGCAAAAGGCGTATGGGAGTTTGAGAAGAAAGAAGGGTAGCTGTTGTTTATATATGGACTCCGATATGCGTCCCTTTTCCTTAACCCGTATGAGGTCTCATACGCTTATGATATTTTCTATGTGTATGAAACCTTTACCCCTTCAACTTTTCAAAATAACTCATTTTGCCCCTGTACTCTAAAAATAACTCATTTTAACGCAGTGGGACACGGTTTCAAGTTTGGGAATTGATTTTAAACATTCATAAAGGACCAATTTACCCCTGAAACCGGAAAATGTAGGATTGATCATCCTTCGACACATTCTCTCCCTGAAACGCACAGTTAGTCAAAGTTGACTATGTGAGTCGTTTCATATACAGATGAGCAGATACTCACGCACAACTGGAACCAACAGTCGTACTGAGATCCGATCTTTAACACCTTGAACTTACCTGAACTAACGTCTGACATACAATACTGACCTCAGATTTTGAAAATTTGTTAGTTTAAGTATAAATCCTTTAGGTTGACCATTTGAATTTCAAAGTCCATTTAGCTGTTCTTTTGACTCCGACGGTTATGAAAAGAAGATAACACAATGCATCGAACGCACATCCTACATCGGTCCTTCAAAAATAAACGAGAAATGTAAAATCTTTTTGTATTTTTGATAATTTTTAAAAGAAAGATAGGAAATTCAAATGAATGGTATGGAATCGAATGTTCACAAACAATATTTTTGTGAGTTTGCCAGGTAGAGAATCATATAAATTTATGGACTTATCATGATAACCTTTATTTCGTATAATTTAGATTAGGATAATCAATAAACAAGCGATTACCAATATACTTATCCATTTAAACTTAAAAATAAGGATTACTCGCCGAAACTTAAGATACGTTAAGGTAAGATTTATACTTGCGGTCAATGGTCCCCACGCACACGACACATTCTCGTATCTGGCATTGCGCAAAGCTTCGTTGTATCCGGTGAGTAAGCCATGACCATCCGTTTACATGACATGAGATTAAATGAATCTCGGTCAGGGTGGGGGGCAGATATCGTAAACCCCCCTTTTTATACTTATCATACATAGCTTAGAGGGCGAGCACAATCTAAGTCGCTATCCTAGTGTACAAGCGCCATATGATCCGTATTTATTATTTATAGCACGTGTGGTTGATTTACAAACTGAGCTTAGCGGGTGTGTTCAATCCAAGTCACTATCCCAATGAACAACCACCATAAGCGTTAGAATTGAGTATAGTATACTCCACATGTACAATAGGTTTCCGTTACGTGTAGCTGGAGACGAAAGATGCTCGCAGTCTTAGCTAACTTCTCTTATTATTTGTACAAGAATTAGGGTTTTGCTATAGATGGACCTTTTCAGCCCATTATAAGAACTCCTGATCGATTCAATCGGAATTGCGATGATAAGAGATTCGATCAGTTGTTCCTAGATGAATCACAGACTTAAAGACCCGAAACCTTAGATTTTGGCAACCCATCAATTGAGATTTTGGTACTAAGACCATATGCAAATGAGGAGGGTAACCACTCAACTTTAAGTCGTTAATATTTATATCACCGTGCCAAATTTGAAATGATTTTTAGGCCTACCGATATATCACTTGTAAGACTGGTTATCATTTGCAATTTAGGTTTCGGGAAATTAGACAGTCCACTGATGTAATATCATATATTCTTATCCACATAGCAAAACTCAATTTTTGATTTTCTGATTTTTTTTTTTTGTATTTTTTTCAATGTTTTTAGTTTTTTGTTGGTTTTTCAAATGTTTTTGTATTTTTGATAAGAGAAACTATTTTAAAAAAAGTACCGATGTGGACTAATCTTGTTTTACTTTGAAACCATTTACGATAAGCAAAAAGTCAAATCAAGATTTGTCAAAGGCTTTCGTAAATAGGTCAGCACGTTGTTGGTCGTTGTGAATTTTAACAACATTGATGAGCTTCTTTTCATAGGAATCGCGTATGAAATGATAGCGAACATGGATGTGTTTGACCTTGGAGTGGTTAACCCGGTCCTTAGTGATAGCTAAGGCTGCTTCATTGACAACATAAATAGTGGTAGTAAGAAACTTCAAACTGTAATCCCGCATCTGCTGTTGAATCCAGATCACCTGTGAGCAACATGAAGAGGCGTAAACATACTCAGCTTCACAAATGGAAACAACTACCAACGTCTGTTTCTTGCATTTGCAAGAGACGAGTCTAATCCCTAAGAACTGACATCCAGCCGTTGTGGATTTAGAATTGAGCTTGCAGCCGGCACAGTCTGAATCACTATAGGGAGGTAAATAAAACGAATCATCACAAGGGTACCATACACCTTTGGTCGGACATCCCTTCAGATATCGAAAGTTTAGCTTAACCGTGGTCAGATGAGAAACCTTTGGCTTTGACTGGTATCGCGTACACATGCATGTTGCAAACATGATATATGGACAAGAAGCAGTCAGGTACATGAGAGGGCCGATCATTGCGCGGTAATGTGAAGGATCCATGGTAGTACCCTTCTCATCTGGTCCAATCTCGTGATTGACCTGAATAGGAGTTGAAGTAGGTGACGCATCATCCATCGAGTGAATAGGAGTTGAAGTAGGTGACGCATCATCCATCGAGAGCCGGGTCAAGATGTCTACTACGTACTTGGTCTGGTGAATGAAAATTCCGATAGGATTCTATTGAACCTTCAGACCTAGGAAAACTGCATCTCCCCCATCGAACTGATTCTACGTAATTTTTTCAAAGTCCCTTCACAAACTTTCGTTAGTTGGGCCAAAATTGATATCATCTACATATACCTGTACCAGCAACAGATCTCCGTCTTTATTCAAGGTGAAGAGTGTACAATCGATGATTCCTCGGATGAACCCATGAGAGATCGGGTACTTCGAGAGTGTCTCCTACCATGCTCTTGGAGCTTGATGAAGTCCATAGTAAGGGTTGTTCAATCGGTAAACACGGTCTCTATGCATTGGATCTTCAAAACCTGGTGGTTGCTCCACGTACACCTCTTCTTTCACTTAACATACATAAATGTGCTCTTTACATCCATCTGGTAGACTTTGAATCACTTGTAGGATGCGAATGCGAGGAACATGCATATTGCTTCCATGCGAGCTACCGGAGCAATATCTAATTTTAATAAACCCCTTCAATCTACCGGAACCCTTGAATAACTAAACGGGATTTGTTTCGAACTACAACACCACGGTCGTCCTTCTTACATTTGTAAACCCACTTTGTTCCGATCCTCTTCGCTCCCTTAAGAAGATCTACTAGGTCCAAAACACCTAGTTTCTTGAACTGAAGGAGTTCTTCCTACATTGTTTCGATACATGGATTTTCCTTTAATGCCTCATTGATGCTTGGTGGTTTGGTTTGTGAGACGTATAAAGCAAAAGCCCATTCGTTCTGCTCACCGGATTCAGTAATTCTTGAATATAGAGCTGTAGCATTTGCACGAAGCTGCCCACGTGCCGTTACCCCAATGTCTAGATTTCCAATAATGTTCTACTGAGGGTGTATGTGATGGATCCTAGATTCAGGATGGGTTGGGACAGGGACACCCTCTTACATGTTATACTTAAAAAGATCAATTCTGAAATTAAAAATAGGAGCGCTAGAAGAAGAAGACGGACCAACAACCAATGATGTCACATTTCCAATTGTACTTGCAGAAACAATGTTCGTTTCAACAGTTGCATTGACATTACCGGTTGGATCAGAAGTAGCTGGATCCGTTGGTTGATCAGAAATAATCTCCTAAGAATCAACAAAGTCATCATCATATGACGAAGTTACATCATTTTCTTTAGATGCTTCCATGAAAACCTCTTCTTCTTCGTCGTCTCCAGCTGCTGCAGAAGGCCCTGGATTTAAAGGAGCAGTAACTAGGTAAACAGTGATCGGACACACCAACGAAGAGCTAGTAGCGTTTTCACACTCGTAGTACATCTTAACTACAACTTTTTCTACTATATCATCAAGACCGAATTCCTCAAATTAACTTGCATAATCGACCATATAGTCGGGTCCCGCACCTTGAGGATTTTGTTTTGTATCGTTAGACATCCACGTTCATCCATTCTTCTATACAGCTTGTGCGAGTATTCCAAACCCTCTTCTTAGGAGTGGCGTAACCGATAAAAATCCTTCTTCAGCCTTTTCACCGAATTTCTAATTTTCAACCAACATAGTACACAAAGCACCAAAGGGTTCAAGGAATTCAAGATTTGGTTCACGAAGATTGAGGAGCTCATTGGTCTTCCCAAACTTCTTCACTGTTAGGATTCTGTTTAGTGCGTAACACCCACAATGTACGGCTTCATTCTAGAACATCACGGGGAGTTTCGAGTCAGCCAACATCGTCCTAGCAGCCTCAATCAAGGCGCCATTTTTCCTTTCTACTACACTGTTCTGCTGCGGGATGTAAGGTGCACTGAATTCATGATGGATTCAACATTCTAAATAGAAAGTTTCCATGGTTTGATTCTTGAATTCAAACCTATTCTCGCTGTGAATCCTACAGATTTTCAGTTTATACAGAGATTCGAGCTTTGGGAGCAGAACCAATAGATTCCAAAATGTGTCACTCTTCTGTTGCATACAAACCTCCTAAGAAAATGTAGAATAATCATTAGTGATAATCAAACAATAATGATCCCCACAATAGCTTTTACTCTTTACTGGACCCAACAAATCCATATGCAATCTTTCAAGTGTAGTAGAAACTGAGTTGATCTTCTTTTTAGGGTAAGACTTCTTCTTTGGTTTTCTATTCATGCAGCTGACACAGACGTCGTTAAGAGGGAAATGTCTTACTGAAACACCTTCCATCAAACCATTATTGACTAACTGATTCATTTTTTTTTGAGGTGAAAGTGTCCCATACGCCTGTGCCACATGATTGACTCTTTCTTTGTAGCTTTTGACAAAAAGCAGGTAACATGGGCAAACTTTGTGAAAGCTAGGCTCATATCCAAAACATGTAAGTTGTTAACCTTTGGAGCTGATATAATAACCCAGTTCTCTTGTATCACGAATCCCGGTTTCAGAATGAAGCAAGCAGTATCGTTGAATATAACAGAAAATTTCTTGTTACCAATTTGGGATACATTGAGCAAGTTATGATCGATCTGCTTCACATAAATTGATCTGATCAAAACTAACAATCCCATTTGACATAATCCCTTCCTTTGTAATATAACCCCCTTTATTTCCAGCAAAAGCAACATATCCTCCATTGATGTTTTTAGTATTGAATAAGAGTTATAAGTCACCAGTCATGTGCTCAGATGCTCCACTATCAACAATCCAAAAAACTACTAATAGGCCCTATGGAACACCCTGCACGAACATTCACAAATTAGTTGGAATGAGGGACCCAAGCGTTTATGGTCTTGGGTTGCCCGTTCGCATCAAGCATTGTGATTTCCATCCACCTCCTGATGGTGTAGAGGAAGCACGCATAGCAGTTTGAGCTTGTGGAGCTCGACTTGAACTGCTTGAACTTTCAGACCTATAATCGTTGGATTTTGGTGTCCTAACCTGTTTAGGCTTGGCCTTTGGAGGCTTTTGCTTGACAAGCTTAGGTGGTTCTTTCTGCCGCCCTTTCGGGATAGCTGGCATGCTTGGCCGGTTTGGTCGATTTAGAACCACTCTTAGGCTCCCCCCTTAGGTTATGATACCTTTGGTTTTGCCTTCGGAGTTTAGCCACAACGATAGGTAGGTTTACATCCTCCTCAACCTTCTTCTTACCTTTGTCCAGTTTAGAATTCACCTTAACATGTTGCTTTAGTGATCCAGGCATTTGGTTTGTTGAGAGTTTGAAATTCTCAGCAGTATGTCCTCTACGAGGTCTCAAATATGGAAAATTGGATACTATGTGTCCGACCTCTTAACATTTAAGGTTGCTGGAGTGGCAGCATGATAAAGTTCAGGATTCTGCGGCAATTGAATCCTTTTTGCCTTCTTGTCTCCTCAATCACCCAATTCTCAAACTTTAACAGAAAATCATTGATGGCTATTGTCTCATACTGACCCATTTCCTTTATCAAATCAACATAATGCACCCTTTATGGAGGAAGTGCATCTGCAAAACGTTTGATTAATTCAAGTGAAGTATATTTAAGATCAAACTTACGAAGTTCACTCATGTGATGGTAGTATCGAGACTACATGTCTCTAAGTGTCTCCTATATAATGTTGGAGAAAGATTTGAACTCCTTCCTTTGCTAGTCCTATCTGATCTTGAACTTCTTTTTTATCACCTTCACACCTCTGCTTCAAAAGCGCCCATAGATCATACGCATTCTAACAAACTTCATATTGATGCAAAATGTCCTTCGGCAGTGCCTAAGTAAGAATAGAGAACGCCTTTATCACATTCTTGCAATTTCTCTTCTGATCGTCACTCATCTGTGTAACATCCAATGGTATATTTGAATTCTCTTGTAACGCCCTTGCTAGTGGATGTTCTATCCAGTACCAGATCTCATCATTGATCCCTTCTATATGCCTCTAAATTCTCCCCTTCCATGATGGATACTCGTTCAAGTGTTCCATCTTAGGAGCCTTGTTGCTACTATCCATCTTGTTATCATTCTTGTACATCTGATGAACACTTGGACTTGATTTGTTGTAGAAACCATGGTCCAAGAGTTTGCGGTAGTGGGTTGTTGAGGCAGGGAAGCAAACGGACAATATGGCACAACAGCGTTCGCTTGTTGTGGGGGGGGGGGGTTCATCGCATATGCAACAACATATGGATGTTGTACTTGCGGGTCAATTTTTGCTGTAAATGCTCAGGATGAATGACTTGATTGAAATACTTCCAACTCATGATGGTTAAAATGTATTTAGATAAACGACCTGAGATCGGGAAGAAAAATAAACACTGTCAAACTTGAATAAGTTCAAAATTTGAAAAAACACATTAGGCAACACGTATGAACACATGTCACACGTATGGAAGGAAACGTATGAGATGTTGTACACGTAAGATAACCAACAAGTATGAAGGAACAAGTATGGTGGACACGTATGGGAGACACGTATGAAACCAGATGCGTATGAGAGATACATGTATGATGGCACACGTATAAGATAGACACGTATGAGGGGGACGTATGAAAAACAAGTATCAAGGGACCCCATATGAACAAAACCGACGTATGGTGAACAAGTATGGGAGTGATACGTGTTAACTAGTACACGTATGGGCTGATACGTGTATGCTCATACGCGTGTGACAACAGAGTAACAAGTATGAGTGTTTTTCATGGTGCAATCGAAATGTTTGGGTGGTATTGGGTATTTTGATGATCTGATGATTAGGTTTTGTGTAGGGAATGATTCCTAACAAGTTTGCAAAGCCCAAATCAATCCAAAAACACGAATTATAATAAAAAAGTTCATAAGAACATGATGAAAACCTAACTTATGGGTTTTAACGAAATCTCAGATCTGAATCAATTCAATGATGTTTAACCTTTAATTTTGATTCAATCAGTTTCCAAAACACTTTTGAATTTCAATAATCAGATCTTCAAAAACATTCCATGATCCTGATTTTAGTCCAAAAACCATAATATTCATAAAGTTGAAATTTTTTCCAAAAATCTCAGATCTGATTCGTTTGGATTGAAATTTGATTTAGTTTTGTATAAAATCGATTTCTAAACATGAATCCACAATCAAATCTCAGATCCAAACATCAAACACACCTCAAAATCCATGAAAACCATGTTTTATGCAATAAACAGGTCAAAATCGGTTTTCTATAACAATTTCCTTAAACTTTCAGATTTGATGCAAAACCCCTATAACAACACACGTAGTATGAGCCTCGGCTCTGATACCACTTATAGGATCGGATTCGGACAAGGAACGATGTATCACGCGCGTATCGGATTAAAGGCGAAATCAATAATCCAGCTAGTAGTTATAGGTGAGTGTTTATGAAGATAGTAATAATATGGAGAGCACACACAAACACACACGCACACACACACACACACTCTTAAGGGCTGCACTTGTATAAAATGGCAAAAGTCCTTGAAAATTAGACAAGTCATCGGGTATTTATAGCCTAAGTCCATATGCCTTCAACGTCTTACACGTATTGGTTCCATAGGTGTTCATATACACATGTATGACACTATGATACGCATGTGGACTTATACAAATGACTAAAATACCCCTGTTCAACATATAACTAACCAAACGAGCCCTAAACGATCCAAACCTGACCCTAACCCGATATCCAAGCTAGAGACATATCCGAAGGGTGTATTTACAGGTTTTACGCTTCCTGCCTCAATGTAGGGGGCGTAATACCAGTTAATCACCAATTGAAAGTGAAATTTCTAAATTCTTAAAACAAATGACCTGCTTATGTTTGTTGAGTCGAATATTCATGTTTTCTATGCTTATGTAGTGATTGTTACATGTTAGTTGCTTGGAAGAGGCTTAGAAGTTATGGTTCGAGATTTTGGGTTTGATAATTCTTACCTCAACGTGGCGACACAATCTACGCGTTGAGTACTTGATCTTTTTCATCTCAACTACTCTTAAGGAGATAACACATAATCAAGAGGACCATAGTGGTTGATAGACTAGATCCCTTATGGAGGATTTTAAACTTAAGAAATTAACCCGACATTGTGGATGGTCGTCCTATTGCTTCTTTCCGAAATTGTTAAAAGTCGTTATACACACAAAAAAGGGTCTTGCTACTTTATGGCATTAATACCCACATCTTTTACTTTCTTAAAATAACTATTATGGTGGTTGTCTTGCTAAGTACTCGGGGTCAACTTTTCGAAGAAGCTTATGATTTAGTAAACTGACCAGAAGCCATTTCTTCTTTTTTTTTTTTTATAAATATGTTGGAAATTCATTATCAAATAGTTAATGTTATCGTCAAGCCTGCCACCCACTTGTAAACTTGTTGGTTTTAATGAAAAGAAAATCGTATTTAACAACAACAAAAAAAATTTCTTTCTACAAAAATCACTAAAATAAGAAAACCGCTTTTATATGGATTTGACATGACTTTGACGGCATTCCGATACTGAAAGCTTCTGTACCACTGGACGATCTCCTTATATTACATTCGATATATTACGCCAACTATGGGTGCATTTGTCATAACTTGTCGTTTTGATAGATGGTATCGTATTGTGTTTCTAAATTTGGTACTTGAAATTGTGTATAATTGATTAAAATCGTCAAATATTTTTATTCACTCCAACCCGCATCACAAATCACAAACCTAATTCGTAAAAATCCTCACTCGGTCTTAAAACATCATGAATCTAACTTGAATCAGACTCCACAAACTTAGAATGCTTGTGGATGAAGTAGACTCGAGTTCGTAACTTTGTTACCTTACAACCTTGAGCTTGGACCCCCTTTTTTTCTCTCTATCCATCACATCTCCCTCTAGTTTCTCTAAGTAGAACCTTTGAAATAAGTTAGCGAAAGAGAATGATAATGAAGTTACCATAGCCTTTTTTCACGTTGGGGCTTTTTTATATTTTTACTCAAAGCCCATGTAATGTTCTTTATATATTTAAATTTTCTTTTAAATTTCCAACTTTCATCCATTTAACTCAATATTAAGGGTGTTACAATAAACTTATTATAAGTAGCCAATATCAAAAATAAAATAACCATAGACACAAACAAACCATATGGATGGCGGTACCTTAATTTGATTTTGATTCTTGGTCTCTATTTTCTCCCAAAAGCTCCATGAAGAGTTGTAAAGTTTTTAATTAGAATGGAAGTTATGGATGTTTTTAGGCTTTTCCCAAGGCAGTTAAATACAAAAATGTAATCTTTACTAATGTGTTAATGTAACCTTAGTAATTTTTTGAGTGTCACATGGACAACATACATCTTACCTCTTCTCCTGTAGACAAAAGTGTCGGCATTCGTCTTGACAAACATCCGATTGCGTCAACGTGTCAATTATAAAACTCATGAATAATGATATGAATATGTATATATGTTATAATAATGTCATCACTTAGGTAACGTTTGGTACGAAGAAATCAAAGGTGAAATGGAATAGATCATGGGAATGGAATGAAATTAAACATGTTTGGTTACCATGTAGTAATGGAATGGATCATTCCATAAGGAATGAGATTCCTTCCATTTTAAGAATTTTCATTCCTTGGTAAGGTGGTGTTTTTTTTTTTCATTCCTTCAAGGAATGGAAACAAATATATTATTATTATTATTATTATTATTATTTTTATTATTATTATTATTATTATTATTATTATTATTATCACTACAACCAACCATCGTTGTCATCATCCAACCATCACCGCCTATTGCCGCCACCCACAACCATTGCTAGAAACGTCGTAACCCACCATTGTCACCACCTGCGTCACTGCCACCCACTGCCTCCACCACTGTCATCGCCACCACCACCCACCGTCACCACTGCCGTCGTCGCCCACCACAAATCGTCACCGCCATCGCCCACTGCCACCACCACCGTTGCCGCCGCCGCTACCCACCACCACCGTCACTGCCGCCACCAACCACTCACCATCGATTTTATATTTTCGTTTTTTCTTACATACCAAATAACACAAAGTAAGAATTCATTCCATTCCCCCATGATAACCAAACAAGACATGGAATGGTAATGATCTATTCCATTACCTCTCCCATTCCATTACCTCTTCTATTTCATTCCCTCTCTCATTCCATTCCCTCCTACCAAACAGACCTTTATGTCTTTGTCAATGTATCTATTAAAGTAGCAAAGATTCTAACCTCCATTTATTGAAATTGCATTTCTTTCACTTTCTCCTTTTAGCCAAATTGCAATCACTCAAAACACTTTTCCTAAATAACAACTAATTTTCGACTAATTATTTTCTTTTTAGTGGTGAGGAAAAGATTATATTTGGGGTTAAAATACTCTCTTTACATCGCGTGAACTTATATTTTCTTTACCTATAGATAAAGATGTAATATTCATCACGGTGTACGTTAGAGGTTTCCGAACCGGTGTCGGTTTGGAATCGATTCGGTTTGCGCCGGTGTCATCGGTTTGAAAGGCGGGTTTCAGAGACCAGTTTCAGTTCGGATTGGTTTAAGTTTACGTTCGTGAACCAATTCTTGCGTGCACATTTTGTATTAAAAAAAAAAGCAAGACAAAAACTGTTTTTTTTTTTTACATAAAGTTCAACTTTTATTGATTTTTACAATTATTTAAGGTGTATGAGTAGAAACCTTTTTGTATAAATTTGTTATATATAAATTTTTCTTATATATAACTGCAATTTTTTAATACTATAGACTGGTTTTTCATGCTGATTTGAACTAGTTTTTTTTTTTTCAAACCGGTCCGGGATCGATTTAAAGAAAACCGGTTCAATTCGATTCTTGTAGTCGAATGGGGAATCGATGCGGGACCGTCGGCTTGCAAATGGAACCAGGATCGGTTCTTGTTATACCAGTTTGGAACCGAACCGTTTCTGGTCTGTTTTACCTTCAAACCGGTTTTTTTGTTCACCTCAAGCGTACTCCAGGTGCGCAAATTTGTCTATTATAACTCTTATGTCTTTGCTTTGTTTTCTCAATGGCAATTTTTGGATTTTCTAGAATAATACATCACAACTTAATTACTAGGGTTTCTCCTTCGAGAGTGTTATTTCTTTGCAAATGTGTGGATTTATATAACTCTACTTATATCTTTTCAATGTATCCATCAAAGTAGCAAAGATTCTAACCTCCTTTCATTGAGATTGTGTTTTTCCCTTTCTCCTTTTGGCAAGTAGTAATCATCCATGATCCAACACTATCTTCTACGTAACATCTCATTCTTCGTTTCTATCAGAGAGACGCTAATTAAACATACCCCGCTTCTTACTTTTGATACCCTCTTAAGAAAAATCACATTAAAACTTGCCATATTCACCCCTTAAAAATACATTTTTTCAGTAACTTTAAAGCATGTGTTAAACGCCCTAAACATTAAATGGCGAAAGGAATAAATGGGTTTCTATCACAAGTCATAGCTAATTGATATTAGTGGAGCTTAGATAAAATATCTATTCCGTTTCCTAACGACCAAAGTATTAAAGAAATTAATTCATATATACTTAATAAGATTCCTTCTAAGTATGCCTTTAAAATTTCTTATCAAATCTGGACGATAAGGGAATTCAAGTGTAAAATATATGAAATATTCTCGTTCACAAGCATTGCCAAAACTTATTATGTGAAGGTACTAAGAGAGACCTAAAAGATTAGTGGGAGCATTAAGTGTCCTAATTATAACTTGCAAAAGTTACATAGGTGGGGGGAACGACAATTTGATCTATCATCAAATTACACCTCTTGCACTGGACAATGCTCTATCACAACTTGTCTTCTTAGCCTTTAACGTACTCCTAATAAAGTTTTGTAGATGCCTAAATATGGGCGAACTTAGATTTCTTACCAAAGTAATCCTCATCAAGATAAATGACAATAAACATCATTAGGTCTTTTTCTCTTGTCTTCCAAATGTTAGACCCTAAGCATGCTGAATTCATTAAGATTTCTAAGGTCAGTGGGAACAGTAAAAGTCCTTATCATGACTTTTCGAATGTACAAGATGCGGGGGAGAGTATACGATTCAAGTAGTCAAGTCGAGAAACAGATGGCTGAATCAAAATAGTTTTGTTTAAAGTTCTATTTTTGTCAAAGGGCAATAAGCATTAAAAATCAAGACTCATTAAATTTAACTCCGAATTTAATTTCGATTCCTCTTATACACCTTACTGCACCAACTATTACAAACTTAGAAACTAAAACTGATCATTATATACCTACAGATGAGAACACCTAACTAAGCTAAATTTGTATCATAATAAACCCAATGTTCAACTCAGGAGGTCATTTGGGTCTAAAAGCCCATTAACTTAGATGATTATGTAACCTACCTGACTAACACAAAATGGATGTTTGGTAAGTTTATCGACCCTACCTCCTCTAATTAAATCATTAGCACCAATCAATCTTTAAATGGAATAAAGCTATTATTAGCAAAACTTGATTCCTTAATTTAGAATAACATTTGGGATTTGGTAGAATTACCTAAAGGTATTCATAATTAAACTAAATCCGAATGTGAACGTTATAAACAAGATTGATTGTAAAAGATTATACTCAAGAGGAACTAAATTATCAAAGAATCTTCTTATTTGTGTTACAAAAGATTTCTTTGAGGATCATTATCGTCTTAGTAGCTCATAATAACAGAGAGCCGCATTAGATGGACATTAAAACAACTTTCCATAACAATGACCTACATGTTCATTAAACAACCTGAAAGTTCTAAACTAAGGTTAAGAATACTCAGTTTGGAAGTCAACAGGATCTATGTATGGGTTGATGCAAGCATAAAACGTGTTGGAATCATAATAAAATTCTCTTCATCAAGAACTAAGTGGATTGAAGAACCTACCTCAAGATGAGTGGGAGAAACTAATGAAAACTTGTCCTTACATAGATGACGTTTATCTTGACAAGTATATGTTACCTAAGTCAAAGCATTATTCATGCATATTTTGACATGATGAATATCGGGGATTCCTCTTACGTGACAAGAATCAAAATATACTGAGATAAACCCAACGAGATATTAGTTTCATCCCATAAGTTTTACTCTAAGCGGGTCCTTAGATATATAACATACAACATTGCTCTCCTTTAGAGGATAGATAATAGGATAAATGAGATTATTACCTTATGCTTCATTAATTAGAAGTCATACGTTAATTTAAGTGTATGCTTGTTTATGATATTGTTCATATTGCTTAAAACAAGACTTGTCTAGATTATTGAAAAGCATCTAATGGAACATTACAATATCTTTAAGAAACAACAGACTATAATCTAAAGAAGAAGTGAGAACTTAAAGTGATTGACTACTTTCACTCTAACTGTGTTATATTCAAAGGAAATTGAGTGTCAATTTCGGGGTATATCATAACGTCAGCAGGCATACCTATCTCATGGATGAGTTATAAGGAACTGTTCAACAACCTAAGTTATCATGACATAATGGGTTGCTAATCACAACAGAATGGTCATTAAATGTTGTTGGTAAATTTATCAGCTGACTCATAATTTATTAACTCCATTTAAATACTATGTTGAAGACTTAATGTGATAAAGTGTAACACCCCAAAATTTTTATTCGTCATAATACTTGGTTGTTTGGATAAATCCCGTATCTGTATCGGGTTAAATCCCATGTTAGGGTAAATACCTTGCTAAAATACCTAGTGTAAACATTGTTAGCTCATTAGGTTACTAATTCAAGCTTAAGGGACCAAATTTGCTAATAATCCAATCATGGGTGCAATAATAATATTATCAAACAAACTTGAACTCCATGTTTTGGCTGGAGATTGGAAACACAGAGCAAGGTAACCTCTAAATTCGAAATTGTTAAGTCTTGATGGTAAATTGATAGGTGAAATTGGGGATACTTGCTTGTAAATGTGAAATAGTGCTTTTTGTTTATTATGTTTAATCATTTGAGTGTCATATGTGTATAAAACACCATAAAAACTGAATGGTAGTGGTTTTAGAGTATAAGCATGACATGAATGAGAGGGGTTACATGTTTTGGATCTTAAGAACCTACATAAATGGTAGGATGCTTAATTTCTGAGTTTAGCGTATGAAACTTGTTAATTTTAACTGCAAATTACCTTGTTGTTGATGAATCCTTGTTATGAAATTTAATATTAGGAGAATAATCATGAATGTGTTGAAAGATAATGGTTGTTTGTTGCGCACACAAGGTGTTCGATGAATCGCCTAAGTGGATACACTAAGGCCAAAGACTATTATGCTAAATGACTCGTTGTGCGTGTGCTGAGTTGTTTATTGATTCATGAATGAATCATGTCTAAAAGACTATATATCTAGCCTAAGTGGTAAATTGAACTACTAGATGCAAGGGGCGAGGCGTCGGGAACGCAAGGATCCAAGGATTTGCACGAGAAAGGACATGCATAAGGTAAGTCCTCGTAGGACTCATGAACCTATAATTCCTTCTTGTATTGTTTGGGTTATCGCTTAATGTTGCAAATGAGTAGCAATTGTTGCGACTTATAAAAGCTAGTGGTACATCGATTAGTTAGACGCTTGAACGGGTGAATCAGAATAGAAGGACAACGGAACATATAAATGTTAATACTCCTTAGCCTGGAGACTAGAACAATTACTTATGTATAGTCACTTTAGCTTCAGCGTAAGCGAAGGAGAAAAAAAAAAACACGATTGCATCTCATAGTAAGTTGTGATTCGAATCCGTCATGGGACATTTTAGGAGGTTATAAGTCTTGTGTATCTTTTGTTAAGGAGAAATCTCTTAGACATGAGTACTCGGTTATTAGGAGCTTTCAAAGGTCATTATTCTACCTTAAGTTGAGCACATGAAAGGTGTGGAAACTTGACCTTTAAAGGCCCCCGAAAGTTTAAGGTTTGTGCAGGATTTAAAGGCCTAAAAGCCCCAATCCTAAGTCTCCAGACCGTAACATACGGCCTCAGGCCGTAAGCTACATCGAAGTTCAACATCAGCATCATCAACCCAGCCGTAGCTTACGGCTGATGAGCCGTAAGCTACGACGCGGTATTTCCCCATTATATTTGCTTGCTTTCTTGATTTTTAACATACATTAAATCTTTCTAACATTTTTTAATCTTATGTTGGAGCCTAGGTACCGTTATTATAGCCCCCGAGAGTTGATCAAACAAGCATTTTGAAGGATCAAATGCAATTTCCACTCAACGCTTCCGCAAATTTTAAATCTTGCAAATGGATTAGTATGAATACTAAGATGAACTTGTAACTTGTTTCTTAGTCTTTTAAAAACTCGTATTTTGTAATCATCTTGTGATTTCTAGCGTGTAGCTCGAAATCGCTTTGTGATTTTATAAACATGTTTTGGTGAATGTTTAGTTTAGTTTAATCTAACTATGTAAATTTATAAATCTCAAGCATGGTTTATTAACATAAAATGATTAAGTTCAGGTAAGATTCGTTTATTTGGAGTGGGTCTTACATAAAGTGAGCTGCCTTAGTTTCTCGAACAGTAACAGTTTGAGAGGAGCTGCATTAGAGTTCGATACGAAATTATTGTATCGAATGCATTCATGATATGCTTATGGATCCAATAACTAAAGGTCTATTACCCATAAGTCTCACTATGGGCCAAATAAGAGAAAAGGGTTTTACTAATGACCATGTACAACTGCATATCGTACTATGAATGAGTAATAATTAATTTTCCTCATTATGATTTGTTTGTCTATTACTATGTTAAGCTAGCATAATGACATAAAGACAATAATATAACAAATCAACAACTAAGGGCATAACTTAAATTGATCATAACGTCAAGTTTTAAATTTGGATCGTATTATGATTAATGGGGGTCGTAAGTTGATTGAAGACTTAACGACTGTATTTCTCTGCTACAATTTAAGTTTAGAACTAAAATGAGTATTATCTTCATGAGACTTACATAATGCTCATAATAAATTATTACTCGGTTAAGTGGGAGAATGTTGGAATAAATATATGTAATGTTTGTATCTTTATCGATAGCCATTATAATCATTTACATAATCATGATCAATTATTAATATTATCTTAAGCTCATAACAGATATGTCTTTGACGGGCAGACTTATCATTAGATGGGTCTTATTAGGGTGTCCTCTGGGTATGCATATATAAAGAGAGATTATTAGGGTTTAGGTACACGTTCATGTTTTCTATTACATACTTACGTAACTGATCAACACATGATTGTTAAAAAGCCTCACACGATCACTTCTAGCATATAAAATTCACTGGTTTTGTTAATTCATATATCTCTATGATAAATTATAATTTATAATTTGTAATAAATTTATTTATTTTTGCTAAATTTAACGAATTATTGTTAAATTTTATTAATTTCTATACAGATTTTTATAATTACACAATTTTAGTTTTGATTTATTTTTCACTTATTTTTTATTATAAAGGATTCAAAGTTGTTTTCTATTTCGTACTAAACATAAAGTTAAGTAGTTTATTAAAACAGATTAACGAATTAAAAAAAATACTTTATAAATATAATTAAATAAAATGAAAGTAAGTATTGAGAAAAAACCCACTCAAATTGAGTAAAAAAAAACCCTATGTAACAAGCTTTTTTTATATGAAATTTTTAGGGCATGTAATATACATGTTTTTAAATGTTTTGGGGCAAAAAAATAAAAAAAAACGTTGAGTGAGTTTAAAAAAAACTAAATAAGTTTTTCCTGTATAACATATGTTACACAATTTACAGACATGTAACATATGTAACACAAAAACTTATTTTTTTAAATCCACTTGGTGTTTTTTTTTTGGCTCAAAACTCTTAGAAACATCTATACTACATGCCCTAATTTTTTCAGATAGTAAAAAGCTCAGGAAATAGTAGTTTCCCGAGTTTCCTCAATTTGAATGGGTTTTTTTCTAAAACCATCCCCAATAAAATGAAATTTTGTTGGAAAATTGGAATCACACACACACACACACATATATATTTATAGGGGAGGGTTAGAATAAAAACCCATGAAATTTGAAGAAACCCACTAAACCCTCTTAGAACCATTGATTAAACTAGATCAATGGTCCACATTTTATTCATGCTTTTTTATTTAAATTTAATACCCTTAATTGACTAGATGACAAAAAAGGGCAAAAGGGTCAAATGACATTTTCTGAAAAAGCATCTATGATAAGTTGACCTGACACACGTCATATCATCTCTCTCATACTTTTGTGCCCATTGTCCTAAATCTGTCAAGACGCCGTGTTACATATGTAACATATGTAGTGTTGCATACATTAAAACACATAGATTGTATAAAATCAATTAAAAACTTTACAGATCAAAAACATTGAAATGTACACAAGAATGTTTCTTACAAATGCTAAAAACAATCAAAACGGTCATTACAATCAACAAATGCTAAAAAAACTATCATAAATAAAAAATGTCTACACTTTATTCTTGATAATCATCTTCATCATTAATGCAAAAATTATGTTAACCTGCAAAAAAAAAAAAAAAAAAAAAACAAAATCATCAATTTACATGTAAGCCCACCCCCTCCCTGTCTTAACATATGTTAACCATCTGGATTAAAAAAACATACGAAATAGGTACAAAACATACATTGTTTTATCCATTTAGTTATCAAGATTAACAAACTTAACTTAGGAGGAATGTTATATAACTGCATAGATGTGTAACATACGCAACTTAGTTCTGCTGTCACATACGAAACAGACGCAAACATAGATTACATCCCCATGATTAGTGACTTTTGTTTTAATTAATATATGCAACTGGTGTTAAAGTCAAAAAATCAAACCTTTGTATCTGATAAAAAAATCAAACCTTTGTATCTGGTAAAAAAATCAAACTTTTTAACGTTGCAACCTACGTGTAAACATGATTAGTGACTTTTGTTTAATTAATATATAAAAAAAGTTAATTAATATGTAAACCTACGTGTAATCCAACACCAATAATATCACACTTTTTCAGGTGGATAATCTTAGAACCAAAAACAACAAATACAAAAATATAGAACAAAAAACAACAAATACAAAAATATATAAAATAAAAAGGTATGTTGTATTATTATAAATTTAATAATCGAAAGAAAAATCAAATTCCTCAATTTAGATATTAAAAAAATGTTTAGCGTACGCTACAGACATGTGTTGCATGTGCTACAGATGTGTTGTTGCATGTGTTAACATATGAAAACCGATTAGCGTACGCGACAGACGTGTTGTTGCGTGTGCTACAGACATGTTGTCGCGTGTGTTATAGACAGTTATACCATATAGAATCAATTGCACCAACAAGGGCTAGCTACATGGTAAGCTGATTTGAAAATTAATCAAGCACAATTTCGATATCAAATAAGCGGAGCAATACAAATATAATAATAATAATAATAATAATAATAATAATAATAATAATAATAATAATAATAATAATAATAATAACAACAACAATAAATGTCCTACTAACCTTTATATTACCAAACACTAATTAGCTCAAATTCAAACTCTAACCATTAAATGTTTTCTAAACTTTTTCAAAATCATATTAAAAATCAAAAGTTGGTGATCACCATTTACCAAAACCCATTATCCCAAACACCCACCAACAGTTATAGTGGTGTAATAATTTACATGCAATTAGCAAACTAAAACATCACTAATCCCCAATTTCTATAAAATTAAGATTTTTTACTTCCAATTCAATCAATTAAAAATTAAACCCATAAAGTTCTTCAAAATTAAACATAAAAACAATACTTTTATTCCAATCAAAAGTGGGCTGAAGTAAGATTTAACGCTTTTTAAAACAAAAGCTCCATTCCCTTGTTTCACATTACATATCAAAACAGAGCAACAAAAACAACATAACCAAAATTTAATAAATTTAGGACAAAATTTAATGAAATTTTTCATTTTTATACCTCTTTGTGAATAGAGATAGCAGAAGGAATAAAAGAAGCTAGAAGAGCCATGGGATAAGCTAAAGATTGTGTTTCTTGGAGCTGAAAATGTACTGTTATTAAAGCACAGGGTATAACTTGTTGTGGGTTGATTATAAAGGATTGTGTTGGTCGGGGATGATAGGGTTTTAGTATGGGGTTTATTGTGAATGGTCTGCCACGGTGGCGTTAAACTAGCCAATCGGAGGTTGGTGTTTGGATTTCTTGATAATTTTTTTATAATTTCCGAGTCGTGTGAGTTTACTCGGTATTCGAATAATGATTACCTCCTCATATCATAAGAGATTTAAAAGGATGATGATCATGGACGTGTGAACTGGGATCTTAATGGTGATTACCTCCTCATTTCACTACTCTGTTTCGGATCACTTTCAGGTGGAAACATCTTGAGGTGTTGGTGGTCAGGTATGTTTTGATAGAGAGAGTATTAGTGGTGGGATTAATCTTGATGAAGATGGTGGAAGAGAGATGAAGAGAGAGAGAGAGAGTATGTGTGAGTTGTTTATATAGAAGGGAGAAAGAGAAGATTCAAATTAGAAAAAGAGGGGGAAGTGTAAAAAATACTATTTACCCTTATTGATTAAAATAATGGAGGGTGTTGTGGATTAATCTAGGCTACTAGTTGGGTTTGTGGGAGTTTCTTCAAATTTTTGGGTTTCTTCCCAATACTAAGCCTGTATATATATATATATATATATATATATATATATATATATATATATATATATATATATATATATATATATATATATGGGAAGTATTGGGAGAAAACCCTCTAAAATGAGTAAACTCTAGTAAACCCAATGAGTGGTTATGGTTGATCCACATCACCACTAAGCATCTTCTTATTATTATATTATCAAGGTTATAAAAGTAATTTTGTAGAGAAGATATTATTGAGGTTGATTTGATGGAGAGAGACTTGTACTACTAATCACTATCATCCTCTCTCTCTCTTCAACACCTTCTTATTATAACCACTATCATCCTCTCTCTCTCTCTCTTCACCACAATTACAAAATCAGTATTACATCTCCATTAACCCCCCAACCCTCCATTATTACCTTCTCTCCACAATTACAAAATCAGTAAATCGATCCTCATTAATGAGATGGAATACAAAATCAGTATTACATCTCCATTAAACCCATCTAATCCTCGATCTGGAATCGTTTCTTAACAATGGTATACAAAATCTGATCCACAAGGTCGTCAGAGATCTTGTTTCCTTCTCTTGGTGGTTTGGTGAAAACGGTGGTAGATGGTGTTCAGTATTGGTGGTGGTCCAGTGATGTTGACGAGGGATTAGGTGTGGGTGTGAGGTAGAAAAGGACGGTGATGGTGACAGTACACAGTGGTGATGGAGCCATGGTTTTCAAATCTGTCGTTTTTGTATGGTCTTGGTTTCTTTAATTTAGGTTTTTGTTACCGGTGGTGGTGAGAGGTTGTAGAGGGGTGGTGCGGCAGAGGTGGTAAGATGTTGAAGAAACTCATCTAAATTTCCATGTAAGTTTCTAGATTTATTTATTAAGTTTCAACTTTTATTTATTAATTTCTTTGATTTAGTAAATAGAAAAAATATTAATTGTTTTGTTTATTGTTTTTTCTAGTTACCTTATCAGTGAAGGTTTTGATTTTGTATTAGTGCTACTGATGAATCTATAACATTTATTCTTGATATAAACAGATTGAGATGTTTTTGTATGGGGATAGTTTGTTTGCCATGTTAAACAATTTTGGGGATAGTTTGTTTGCACACCATGTGTTTGATTAAATGCTTGAATGAAAAAAAAACTTATGTTAACCTTTTTTATTATTATTATTATTATTATTATGTTGTTTATATTAGATTGGATGTTAAAAAGATCATATTTTTTGAATTGGGTAAAGGTGTTTTTATTGAATAAATGTGGTTTAAGGTTTTTAGTTCTGAATTAGGAGATAAATCTATCCCAATTAACATGTGTTAAGGTTTAGTTAACATGTGTTAAATAGCAAATGTGTTTTTATTTTCTTGGTATATCTTTTTATTTTTCTCTACTAATTTTTACTTTATATTTCTTGTATATATGTTATTCTGTGTGAAGGTTTTGATTTTTTGTATTAATGCTTACTAATGTGTTAGGGTTCAATTAACATGTGTTAGCATATGCCTAACTAACACGTGTTATCCTTTTTGTAGGTGAAGAGATGTTTGTGTTAAAGATGAAGATGGATACCAAGAACGAAGCATAGCAAGATTTTTTTTATGTTGTTAGGATAGTTTTTTTATCATTCATAAATAATTATGTTTACCTTTTTAAGTTTTTTTACTTTTGAATAGATTCAAATTTGGAGATCCATGTACTTTGTTTTTGTTACCACATATGTACTTTAGTATGTTTCTAAAATACATACATATGGAGATCCATGTAGCTTAAATTTTTAGGTCGTGTATCCAAAAAAAAACATATATACGTTAGTAGGTTTCTAAAAGACATACATATGGTTGTTAGGTAAATAAAACATAAGATCCTTATCAAACTAAACTTGTCCCACATATATATGTTAGTAGGTTTCTAAAAGACATACATATGGTCGTTAGGTAACTAAAACATGAGATCCTTATAAAACCAAACTTGACGTTTTCTCAAGCTACCAACATATGTTACCAAAACATACACAGGTCACAATGCATGTGTTAGTAAAGGGGCAGGAAGGTGTAGTCTTAATGTTTTTTTTTAACATGTTAGTGATGTGTTAATATGTGTTTAAGGATTACAACTAACATGGTTTAAATGGCTCATGTGGCATACGTTATTAATATAATGTTCACAAATTAACGTGATAATTATTTAACATTTTATTTCTTGTATATATATTATTCTGTATGAAATGTTTTTTTTATATGTTTTATTGTTGATTGTTATGATGGTTTTTGTCATTTCTTAAATAAATATACATTTTATGTGTTCTTTTTTTTTTGTTCTTTTGGCATATGCATGTTAACACATGTTAGTGATGTGTTAATATGTGTTTAAGGATTCCAACTAACATGGTTTAAAGGGCTCATGTGGCATACGTTATTAATATGATGTTCAGAAATTAACATGATAATTATTTGAGTTTAACTTATTTACTAATTCAATATATAACATGTGTTAAGGTTTTGATTTTTTTGTATTGGTGCTTACTAATGTGTCAGGGTTCAATTAACATGTGTTAGTGATGCTAACACATGTTATTATATGCCCAACTAACATGTGTTAGTGATGCTAACACATGTTAGTATATGCTAAAAGACATACATATGGAGATCCATGTATTTTAAAGTTTTAGGTCGTGTATCCGACAAAAGACATATATAGGGTTGTTAGGTAAATAAAACAAGGGATCCTTATCAAACCAAACTTCTCTCACTTACCGGAAATGACGTTTTCCCAAGCTACCAACACATGTTACCAAAACATACACAGGTCACAATACGTATGTTAGCAAACACATTGGTCACAATGCATATGTTGGTAAAAGGGGAAAAGACATGCATATTTTACCAAATCTTACACAAGACAATACACATATGTTAACAGTGGACTAATACATATGTCACCTATCATAAGTTTGTGGTAAAAGTTTACTAATACATATGTCACCAAACTGTTAAACAAGACATGCAGCTTCTTTACTAATACAAAAGGTCACTGCATTCGTCGGTAGACGGTATTATTAAAAATAACACTTGCTTAGCAAGTGGGTCACCAGCCACCTCGTCGCTAATTCTCCCTTCGTCGACCGGTTTGCCTCTTTCCCTCCTATTAAACAAAAACACACCGGTATTCAACGTATGATAATAGGCATTTTTGTGATGAAAATAGAATTCTGCTGGACAACTCTATAACTTACAAATTAGCTTCATCACGTAGGCCCCATTCAACAAACATTATCAACATATGCAAGCTACAAATTAACACAGGATAGCAAAATTATTAACACAAGTTAGCAAATTATTATCACAGGTTAATTTGTAAGGGTTTTCAGTCTATCCACTATAACAACACACCAATCCATGGACACAAAATATCATCATCGCCCTATCATCATCTATATAACACACAAAGTTGTATGAACACTAACAAAAAACCAATAACAACACTTTTACGCATCAACTACTGTAACAACAATAACAAAAAAATGGTCACCAATCTATCGTCATACACATAACCACTGATTGTATGAACAATAACAAAACCATCCTGTACCCTCTATAACAAAACCCAGAAAATAGAATTCTGCTGGACAACTCTATAACTTACAAATTAGCCTCAGCTACTTGCTTCATCACGTAGGCCCCATTCAACAAACATTATCAACATATGCAAGCTACAATTAACACAGGATAGCAAAATTATTAACACAAGTTAGCAAATTATTAACACAGGTTAATTTGTAAGGGTTTTCAGTCTATCCACTATAACAACACACCAATCCATGGACACAAAATATCATCATCGCCCTATCATCATCTATATAACACACAAAGTTGTATGAACACTAACAAAAAACCAATAACAACACTTTTACGCATCAACTACTGTAACAACAATAACAAAAAATGGTCACCAATCTATCGTCATACACATAACCACTGATTGTATGAACAATAACAAAACCATCTTGTACCCTCTATAACAAAACCCAGAAAATAGAATTCTGCTGGACAACTCTATAACTTACAAATTAGCCTCAGCTACTTGCTTCATCACGTTGGCCCCATTCAACAAACATTATCAACATATGCAAGCTACAAATTAACACAGGATAGCAAAATTATTAACACAAGTTAGCAAATTATTAACACAGGTTAATTTGTAAGGGTTTTCAGTCTATCCACTATAACAACACACCAATCCATGGACACAAAATATCATCATCGCCCTATCATCATCTATATAACATACAAAGTTGTATGAACACTAACAAAAAACCAATAACAACACTTTTATGCATCAACTACTATAACAACAATAACAAAAAAATGGTCACCAATCTATCGTCATACACATAACCACTGATTGTATGAACAATAACAAAACCATCTTGTACCCTCTATAACAAAACCCAAAACTATGTAACACCCCTATAACAACAAAAAACCACTGTTACCCCTATAACAACTATAAATTAAACTCTATCACCTACCATAAGTTTATGGTAAAAGTTTACTAATACATGTGTCACCAAATTTTTAAACAAGACAATAGTGTGACAAAATGCCAATACACCAAGTAAACAAGCAAAAAACCTAAAACTTTCATTTATTGTTATAACAATAGTGTGACCAGATTTTCCCCTTTTCTTTGTGTCTGTAATATAGAATAACAACATCATCACATTTCATTCTTTATAGAACACAAGTTAAGAATTTTGTTAGACGTCATTAACATTGTGTAGCTTAAATATTATAAAAAAAACAACCAAGATAACGACTTACTTAGTAAAACAAGTAACAAACATGTACACTCGCCTCCCCACCCCCCATCTTTTCTATAAAACAAACGTACAAATTAACACAGGTTAGCAAAATTATTAACACATGTTACCAGATCTTTTTTTCTTCTGTATTTAACATCCCAACCAACTACTTTTATGCATTTTTTATCAAATAAATTAATAATCAGGAATGAAATCCCCCAAAATCGTATATATTATAACCATTTTGTTTATGTTTCAACACACGGATTTGAAACAAAACATAAAAGAAGCACCAAAAAGCAAATTCCTATATCACTTTTGAAACAAAAACATAAAAAAACAAACGAGCTTACCACTGTACATTGATTCTCATCTCAGATCACGATCAGTAACACCATAATCCTCTCAGATCTGGATTAGTAACACCATAATCCTACACCCAAACCCCCAAAACATACCTGCCACGAAGCTTGTTCAACAAGGACGATAGAGATGATATAGATGAAAGTGAGTTTTGATTTTAAATTATGAAGCTTGTGTGACACACAAAACGATGAAACAAAGCAATAACCTAGAAATAACATACCTTGAAGATGAAAGATGAGATTTCAGGTTACTATTCAACAACAGGCTCCATGTGAATGATCTCATTATGTTTCTTTGTCTTCAATCTATGGTAATGGCAATGGTGGGTTCTTTTTATGATTCGATCTGGGTGCTTAGATATAGGAATCATATTGTATGGTGGTGGTTAGATGGTGCTATGGTGGTAAGGGATAGAAGATGATTATGGTTGGGAGGGCACCATGGGGTTACAGAGAATATAGAGAGAGAAGAGAGATAAGATGCAAAGATCTTATATACATAGAGAGAGAAGAGAGACTTTAAATTGAAAATATGAATATAATATAGAAGCAAGAGAGAGTGTGTGACATGATAGGGCAAAGCAAAATACCATCTTTACCCTTCTTCCCTTATAATATAATAAAAGTGGTCTTGATTGTATCAATTGGTGGGACCATGGATCACAACCATTGATCATGCTTGATCAATGGTTGTGATAGAGTTTATTGAGTTTACTCAAAAAGATAGGGTTTTCTATTAAACCTTGCCCTATATATATATATATATATATATATATATATATATATATATATATATGTGTGTGTGTGTGTGTGTGTCAATTAAAATTGAAAACCCGCTTGAGTTGAGAAACCTTCGAAAACCCATGCAAAAAAACAATTATTTTCTTTGAAAAAAATAACAAATGTAAAATACATGTTTGTAAGCGTTTTGGGCCAAAAAAATAAAAAAAGCGCCGATGGAATTTTTTTTTAAAAATAAGTAAGTTGCTAAAAACATAGGTAAATAGCTGAAAACATATGTTTTTAGCAACTTTGTTTATTTTTTAAAAAAAAATCCCATCGGCGCTTTCGTTATTTTTTTGCCCAAAATACTTAAAAACATGTATTTTACTTTGGTTATTTTTTTCAAAAAAAAATAATGGTTTTTTACATGTGTTTTCAAAGGTTTTCTCAACTTAAGTGGGTTTTCAAAATATCCTTTCCATATATATATATATATATATATATATATATATATATATAATATATATATATATATATATATATATATATATACCTTATTAGGACACATCAAATTAATATTGAAAGAACCTAAGATTATACGGTATGGTCATACCCTTGAGGGGAGGGGGAGGCATAAAGTAACATTTGGAATTCCCCTTCAATACCAAAACCACGAGGTGCTGGTGGCGTGAGAGAGTTGCGTGGATAGGTTTTTATTATTATCTATTTAATCAGTTAACCATTCATAATCATCCATTATCCAACAACTAATCACAATCATTCACCTTACTTTCACCTTTTGCCCCACACCGATGAAGATCTTCCAACCCCAAGAGGTCACGCGCCCCTTTCATGCCATATAAGCAATAGTGTTGATGACGTGGAGAGGCTTCACACACTCCTTCTACACCCCACACCGTGTATTCTAAACAAAGTAATATTTCATTAACTGGTATGACAATACTCTAAAACATAATTCCATCTAAAGCATGAAATTAATTCCTTAACTATTAACGTAGATAATCAAATCACGTGACATAATTGTTGATTGATGACTCGTAAGTCCACTAATTCTCCATTATTAATATATTATTGCCCTCCCTTTAACTTTGAAGAATGATATTTACTATGTTTCAGTTATATTTTCGTTTAAGTACCAACACTAGGTGTAGGTTGGTGAGTAGATCGTATGAATTCATCGTCTGTGGAATATGTAAGAAAAGTGCGGAATCCAAATCACATAATAAAACAATCATAAGATAGAGTAAATAAACATTTAATCTTCATTGATTAACTAAAAACAACTTTAAAATACAAGGATCTAAGATTTGACTCTAAAGACTAGGTTCTAGATAGAACTATTGTGGGAGTGACTAAAAGAATTCTTGAAAAAGTTTATGAAACTGAGGGTTATAAGGTGATGCTTTAGTCACTGTAATAATTGTCTTAGTAATTAAGAATTGTCTTAGTGATTGAGCTCAATCACTAAGGCTCTTAATCACTAGACACCAATCACTAAACTCAGACTCAAATCATAAACAATCGATCAACTACTAGCTATAGACATAATCATGTATCTACACAAGAATTGTCTTAGTGTTAGTACACTTTTTGTAAGTCCCTGCTATTGATACATCTCTATAGGTCGTTGGCTATGTTAAATAAGTGTTTTAATAGACTACGGGAAATTATGTAATTAGTTAGGGCAAATGGCTAATTGGGACAAAAATGGCTTAGCCATTCGTGTGGTTGTCTGGGCGAATGGATAGTTATCGATAAATTTATAATTTTTGTCCTGTATGAAGGTCAAAATTATGGATTAAGTCCTTTAAAACTTTTAGTTTTAGTCTCTGTCCTTTATATAAAAAGTTGTCACGCCTTTTGTTCTTTACACTTAACCTTGTTAAAAAACACAGTTAAGTCATCCCATTGCATTGTACGTGAGGGTATTAACGTAATTCCACCTGCAAATCATCTTCCCCATATTCTTTTAGGCTTAAAATCTTGAACATGGTCTCAAACTCATAAAATGGCTACAATCCTGATCTTCGCTTATTTATCCACCTTTTTCATATTTTCACACACATCTTTCTCTCCGACCTCTTGATTGTTGCACCAATAAACACAAAACCACCACCAAAAAGCCACAACCAACACCACAAAGAGAACGACTAATGATCTACCCAGCTTCTCTCCTCCTATTCGGATAACGCCTGAATTCTTAGTGTTGTTATCGTAGCTCCATTTTGGTTCAACCGCAACACCACCAGATGCGGTGGCTGACAACCCCATTTTTTCCAAACCCACCATAAATAAAATTCCTAATCAAAGTCTCTAGTCATAAATCAAAGCTCAGATCTAAGATCCATGGTGGTGGTGGTGACCTATGGTAGTGGTGGTGTGATGAATGGTCGAGAACTGTGACAACGGAGGGCAAGTGACAGAGTGATAGCCAGTGTTTTTGGCGGTGGTGATGAGATCAACCACCGGTTAGTGGTGACGAATTCCAATGATGGTGGTGTAGGTGGGGCCGATGTAACCCTAAAAGAAGATTGAGGGATGAGCCATTGTAACCCTAAA
>JAUTDX010000340.1:0-154183 GCA_030844895.1 Ambrosia x helenae | reverse complement strand
AACACGATTAAACCTCCTCTTATTCGTCACATCTCAGATCTTCTTCTTCTTCGAATCTACCCATAAGAAAAGACATTATCACATTAAACCTTTACTCCACAACAGTCAGCCTTAACACCAATTTTCGAGTTTAAAAAACAAAAACAATTAACATTATCCTTTCTCGTTACTTTTATAACTTTACACTCAAACTCATAAACCCAAACCATTTACAGTAACAATTTATTCACCTTTTCTATACACATTTTCCCCAAATACTTATCCCCTATACTGAACCCATCCCATCCCCATCCCACAGTGAAACCGCCAACCCACCGAATAACAATAACCTTTGCATCTTCATCCTCTCTCCTTCTCTACACAATGAAAGGTCACGATCTCATCAACTCCACCTTACCAGACGAGCTCATCCTCGAAATCTTCCGTAATCTCGATTCCAAATCGACCAGAGACGCTTGCTCCCTCGTCTGCCGTCGTTGGTTGACTCTCGAACGCTTTAGCCGTGACACAATTCGAATCGGAGCCTCCGGTAGCCCGATGCACTTGTTCACCTCCTCGCTCGTCGGTTTCCTAATGTTATTAATGTTTATATTGACGAACGCTTGTCTGTTTCTCTCCCTGTTGATTTTGTAAGTTTAATTTCCCCAATTTTTTTAATCTACTTTTTAGGGTTTTGGTTTTATTAGATTAGGTTATGTAATGGTTTAATATGAGTTAGTGGATATTGAAAATTTTGAATTGTTAGGATAATATAAATCTAGATACATGTACATAGTGCATTTTCAGTGGTTATAGTTAGATGTGATTAGGTCTGATGAACTGAGAAGACTGTATATTGCATAAGGAACATAGGAAGCATTTGATCTGCTACTTTTCAGAGAGCAGATAATGAACTTAGATCATGAAGATGAATGACAATCTGCATGCTTTTTGTATTGCTTGTTAATTTTTTGTTCACATATTAGTTTGGTTGATAGCATAGGCAAAAGCCATTTCGAAAAGCTATGTAATTGAGGTGATATATGAGTGAGTGTGATAGATGGTGAAATTGAGATATAAAAGCTAGCCTTTGCAAGGCTAAAATATAGGACATACATAGAATTATATAATTGACTAATTGTTGTTTCGTTATGATGGATTGATGGATCATGGATATGACTTCAACTTACGTAAGATTCACAATGAATTTAAAGTATGATTATAGTAGGAAAAAATGGATGTAAAAGAGGAGCTGCTTTTTTTTGGTAGTCATCTAAGCTAATAGGGTTAGAAAGGAATACTAAATGATGAAGTAATAACTATGTAGATGACGCCCAATAGTTGTCCCTAAATAGTTTAATACGTAATACGCGTGAGCGCGTTTCTTGTAATTCCTATCAAGTAATTTCACATCAATAATATCGTAAAATTCCCATCAATTCCTTAATTGTGTAGCTAATGAAATACTTTGCGTAACTTGAAACTTGAAAATGACGTAGGACAAGAAATGAAACACTAGGATATGTGGGAAACAATAAAGGAAAGTATGATCCTTTTGTCATCATAAGCAAATATTGATTCCGTTAATAAAAAGAAGGTATTTTGTCAAAAATTCAACACTATTCCCTCTCTTCTCACTGATTGAGTATATTTGTGTTTATAAATGAAAGGAGTACCGATAGTATTGGAGAACAAGAAAACACCTAGATGTCATCAATGAAAAGTACACAAATGATGAATTGATGATTCTAATTCTTAGGTAGGCTAGACCACTACCTGTAGCCACCAATTTAACATTAGTATAAAAAGTTACTCTCTACCCTATTCTTGAAATTCCCTCAGAAGACGTTCGTATATCTGACATCTTATATGAGGAACCAATATCAACAACTGCTGCATGAAGTTTTGAGCTGTATGCGTTTTCTGATAGGAAACACAAAATCTAAGTGCTTGTGATAGGGCCCAAGTAATTTGCTTAGATAGTTTTTGTTGGTCTCCTATTATTAGTAGATAAACATTAGTTTGTTACAGTACTTTTATAGTAATTATTTTTAGGCCTAAAGTTATTTATTTAGTTGATAGATTTTATTTTAGATTAAGATTTGGCATTTTATTTTTATTAGGATATGGATTTTCATTTGAAAAACTATAGAAAGGGCTTCAGGATTACACTTTTCTTAGGCTAAATTATAAAATGATTTGATATTTACTAATTGTGCTAGATGACCACCTCGTGAAAGCGAATCAACTTATATTATTTTTTAGTTGTTACATTTGTTTATCAAATGGTGTTTGGCTTGTACCAGCTTGATTTTTTGAAGTTCTAGTGTCTCAGGCTCTCAGCAGACTCCATTTCACACTGATCATTGGTTTAATGTGTTTCACAACTTGAGCTTCACCTGTATGAGTTTCAAGATAGTTAACTTAAGCCAAAATAAGGATATTAAAGACCTTTCATCGAACAGCAGACCACTTTCTGTAATTCATAAAGAAAAGATGCTCAACTCTAATGGTGGGAATGAGGGCCTATGAATAATTAAACTAGTTTAGCGTTAAGGAACCATAGTATAGAGTAACTTGAACAGTTTGCATCATGAGAAAAAGCTAGGGCTTCTAAGGCTGACTAACATTGATAAAGTTGAGAAAACTAAATGACAGGTAATACTTATCATTATAACCAAAAGAACTATCCTAAGTGATTTTCTATATGATACTTATTTTAATCATTATTCTAATATACATAGTGAATAAATAAGAACAAAGTTAAGAAACTCCAACTTATAGTTTGTTTGTTTTTTTGGTCCCAAATGAACTTGAAATATCTAAATAAATTAATTAATTAGCTTCCAACTCAGATTAAATCTGGCCAGTCATAGTAATTTATCACCGATGGATGCAGGGAAGAAGGCGCAATGCTAGCCACTCGTCTCTTTCATGGCTCAGGCTTCACTTTGTGTCTGAGAGAAGTGAGGCTGGAGCTAGTGAATCAGATTCATATTGTATATCAGATGCTGGTTTGACCGCTGTTGCTGATGGATTTAGCAATCTTGAGAAGTTAAGCTTGATATGGTGCTCTAATGCAACAAGTGCAGGGCTCAGATCTGTAGCTGAGAAGTGTAGATTCTTGAAATCCTTGGATTTGCAGGTAAATATTAAAGATGATAAATCATTTGAACTATAGAAGCTAATGTAACTTTAGTTTTTTATTCCTTCTAAAGGGTTGCTATGTTGGAGATCAAGTCTGGTTGCTATTGGCAAATGTTGCAGGCAACTTGAAATACTAAACCTACGGTTTTGTGAAGGTTTAACTGACAATGGTTTAGTTGAGTTGGCCATTGGATGTGGGAAGACTTTAAAATGGCTAGGTGTTGCTGCATGCGCTAAAATAACTGACATATCATTAGAAGCTGTAGGGTCTCATTGCAGGTCTCTTGAAACCTTGTCATTAGATTCTGAATTTGTCCAGAACAAAGGCGTGCTTGCCATTGCAAAAGGGTGTTCTCTTTTGAAAAATCTAAGCTTGCAGTGCATCAATGTCACTGATGAAGCTTTGACTGCTGTTGGTGTCTTTTGTTTGTCACTAGAGTCTTTGGCGCTCTTTAGTTTCCAGAGATTTACCGATAAGTTAGTTCTTTTTCTGTTTTTGTATCTTTCTAGTTCATATTCGAAGTATGAGAGAAAGAAGTTGAATATCTTAGGTTTGTAATTGTGTATATGTATGAATTGATGGCATTTCAGGAGTCTTTGTGCCATTGGGAAAGGATGTAAGAAGTTAAAGAGTTTAATGCTTAGTGATTGCTATTTCTTAAGTGACAAGGGATTAGAAGCAGTTGCAGCTGGTTGCTCTGAACTTGCACATCTTGAAGTTAATGGTTGCCACAATATTGGCACTTATGGGATTGAAAGTATCGGAAGATCTTGCATGTAAGTTTTCTTACCAATTACTTTCTAGAACGTTAATATATCTGATGCTTTATTGGTCTCATTCCCCACAGTAAGAAGGCAGTAGGTCAAATGTCAACCAAGTTAGCTTTCCTTTCCTTTCTCAACTAATATGTAGCATCCACCTTCATATCTTGATCCTTTTTAAAAATATTTTATAGATTTAATCTCTAGTGTCTACCTGTTTGTTGCATAATTTGTTCCATTCTGCATCTACAGCCTTCTTGCTGAAGAATCATGACAGGTCATACCACCTTTTTTGCTTGTTTAATTGAATTAATACTGTTATCTTAATCCAAATGATTTTCAAACATGTTTTTTTGTTACCGTGTCAGATTAGTTTTATAAACAAGTCAAATGGAACACATGATGGGCTGGATTGTCATGATTTTTTCTAGAGCATATTTTTTTACAAGTGACCAAAATACCCATTCAGTTGATTTTATTTTTGAACTAATTTGAACACATTTGCAGGCGCCTTAAGGAGTTAGCTTTGTTATACTGTCAAAAAGTAGGTGATCAAGCCTTATCTGAGATTGGTAAAGGCTGCAAGTATTTGGAGGCTCTTCACTTAGTGGACTGCTCAATTATCGGAGATGATGCGATTTACAGTATAGCTACAGGTTGTAGGAATTTAAAAAGGCTTCATATACGCAGGTGTTATGAGGTACTCTACTCTAATTAAATAAATTTCTTTCATAAATTTGTTCTGTTGATAATGTGAATTTCACTGTATTTTTAGGTTGGGAGCAAGGGGATTATAGCTGTTGGTAACAACTGTAAATACCTTACAGACCTTAGCATTCGGTTTTGCGACAGGTAAAAACTTTCCTTTTTCACCTAATTAAGAATCTAAGTTGAAAATATCAGGCGACATTGTTTTTTAATGAAGTGTGTGTGTGATGTGGGTCTGTATGTCATTGTCAATTGAATTTATTTTCTAAATTATATTTAATATATTTCCAGGGTAGGAGATGAAGCTCTGGTTGCTATTGGCCAGGGTTGTCCCTTTTTACGCCATTTAAATGTTAGTGGCTGCCATCACATTGGAGATAATGGAATAATAGCAATTGCAAGAGGGTGTCCGCAGCTAAGTTATTTGGATGTCAGCGTTCTTCAGGTCATCTCTCTCTCTCTTATCTCTGTGTGCGTGCGCTCGTGTATAGGGGACACTCATTTTAAAACCAATAATATGCTGAGAACGAGAAACTCATAATGTACTTGTACATAGTGCATAAAAGATAATCAAAAGTCGCGGACAAATATTTAGAGGTGGTTACTTAACCGTCTTATGTATCACATTCAAAACAATAAGTTCAAAGACATAATATAGTTTTCGCGGTTCTCAACATATCATTGGTTCTCAAAGCGATAGTTATAGGCACGTATAGAACTGTGAGAACCACATAGTGCACATGTACACAGTGCTTTAAATGTGATGCATGATTAAGGCTGTTATTTGGGTGTAATAAGTGCATTATGCATTTCTCGTTGTTCTCTACTTAAAAAATCGTTTTTCTTAATGATCTTGTCTCTCTTGAACAGAATTTGAGGGACATAGCATTGGCAGAGGTAGGTGAAGGATGCCCATTGCTAAAAGATATAGTACTATCACATTGTCGTCAGATAACCGATGTGGGTCTAGACCATCTTGTTAAAAGATGTAAACTGCTGGAATCCTGCCACATGGTCTACTGCCCTGGAATTACTTCAGCCGGTGTAGCCACAGTGATTTCCAGCTGCACCAATATGAAGAAGGTATTGATCGAGAAACCCAAGGTCAGTGAGCGGACCCAAAGGCGGGCTGGATCCGTCATCTCCTACCTCTGCGTTGACTTGTAGACCAAGCGGATTTGACTAGGCTTATCTTTAGGGGTTACTACTTTGTTTCTGGACTTTGTGAAGTAATAAGGTGATGAGTGTATTTCCTTGTATGTTATTTATTTGTGTTGTCACAACATTTGAGCTTTTGATTGTGTTGTAACGGGCGTTTGGATATGTGTTTTGGAATATATTAAACAAAGATGTCACATCTGTTATAAAAATGTTACTTTTTGTTTTTACCTATTAACTCCTTAAATGGTTACAATTCAAATGCTCAAACATGTCATTCTATATATAATTAAAATCTGTCTTGCCTTAGGAACAGTAACTAACTTGCCCTTTGTTTTACTCTTATTTACCAAACTGCCATCACTTATATACTGATCTCTTTCTCTCACACTCTTTGACACATCACACATGTCATGCTTCACCTTCATCCTACGTGTTAATCTTTGATAACATTCTCTATTTTCCTCTTGTTATAATAAATGATTGTTTGCAAGAAATTTTACATGAGACGAACATTGATTAAAATGCATTCGAATTCCTATAAAGTTTATAAAAAATATGAAAGTAACTTAATTCAAATTATTTTTTAATAGCATACACTAATTTTTATATAATCAATAATACAATAATAACATGATCAGCAGCAGTTTCATATATCTTTTTAAACTTACAAAAATATCTTTCTTTCTAGATCTTGTTTAAATAGAAATGTAAAGTATTACATATTGAAATGCAGAATTGTATTTTGTAAGTAACTATTAGTTGAAAATTGAAATATCATATAATTACGTATAAAGTAACGTAATTAAACATGAAGTAAAATAATTACGCTATGTATGAACTTACTACCGTACCATATCGAAAGTACCGACCCTGAAAATCGCAAAAATGGGTAACGGTACCGGAACACTATGGTACCGTACCGAAGATGAAGATAAAGATAAATCAACCTAAAATACCAGTACTGTACCGAACCAAAATTATCGATCCCAAAAAATACAAAAAACGTGTACCGTAAATGATGTAGTACGATACGTTCCGTATCGTACCCGTACCAACTCGATTTCGGTACCATTACCACTTAATCTATCTATATAATAATTGAGGTCACTTGGGTTGAATCAAGGCATTAGAGAGGGTTTGAGGTATCCATATTGAATATGGAGCTCCAAGTTAGTCCCTATAAATACTATTTTCTATATTTTAATTGTGTACATTCTTCCATCACACTCTCAATTCCTCACTAACAAATCTTCCAACCAACATTCATCACTCTTCTTTTTTATGCATTCTTGCTTTTAGGTATGTATCTTCTTCACTGATTTAATAAACTGGATCCATTATCATATGTTCCGATTCATAAACTTTTATTATATGCTTTATGTATTCAATCGCTGGATCCATATCATATGTTCCGATTTGAAAACTTTTATGTATTCGATTCAATAAAATAGATCCATATCATAAACTGGATTCAATCTTCAGTTTATAAATCGTGTTTTATAACAGTTTTTTATAAACTGGAACCATTTAATAAACTGGAACCAATCTTCAGTGTCATCCTTTTGTTCATTTGCAGCACATGTTGAACAATGGTTTTTCAAATAACCGGTCATCAGATTTATATGAAAAAATGCGTGTTACACCATTGAAAAGAATCACCGATAATGTTTTCAAATACAATCAACATAACCCTTCAAACACATTTACTATTTATTTTCTTGCTTTACAAATATGGATCGTATTTATTGAATGTTTGGATGTTTTTTCATTTGAATACTATAATACCACCCGAAGACGAAGATTCGATTATGGCTTATCACAAGGGTGAGCAATTCTTCAAGGTCATGCATGACCCTTCGGCAAGAGTTTTGGAATTAATCTTATTTTCATCTTGATATGGATCTTTGTTTACTTTACAAAACTGATTATTACTTGTGTTAATGTTGTTTTTAATGTGTTAATCCAGACATTGCCAACAGTTACTAAGGTTCGTAGATTTATTTTTATGGAATCGTGATTACTTATTGAATGGGGTTATGTTTTGGATTTAGATGTTGGAAGGTGTTCTTGATGTTTGGTGTTGATCAAGTATGAATCGATTATTCATGAAGAGTCAGGTTATGTTTGTCGGTTCCTTATTGAATGGGGTTATGTTGATGTTAGATTAGACGAATGTTCTTGAGGGATGATAGATGCTCATAAGGATTATTGTTAAATGAAAGTTTTATCGGGTCCTAATTTGAGCTCCTTTGATGTGTTCAAGAATATTCATCATAGGGTTATTCGCATGTTCTTGATGATCAAGCGTATTTTGGATCTTCATTATGGGGATGAAAAGATGTTGGTGTTTGATCCATAATTATTCATGGAAAGATACATGAATAACTGTTATAATTAAATTTATGTTTAATATGATTTAATCATTTTAATGTATTTTTAGTATGTTACAATTAATATTATTTATTGACATTAATAATAATTGACCGAATTCAATGTTATTTATTAAAATTTTTAATCTCATTTATTTATATTACTTTTTTCGAATTTATGTTTAATAAAATTTAATCATTTTTAATGTATTTTTAGTATGTTACAATTAATGTTATTTATTGACATTATAATAACGGGTATTGTTAAATATACCAAGTTAGTCAAACATTTTACTTACATTAAATGCTATTAGTTTTTCAATGCACACTTCTTCAATCAATTTATTAAATTTTTTTTTGAAAACACATAATTTATTAAATAAGTTAGTTGGATTAAAGTTATTATTATTATTATTATTATTATTATTTTTGAAAAGCACATAAGTAATCTTCTTATAAATAGCAACTTGTACAATGACTATGGCTACCACCCACAAACTTTTATTATAATTTCTTGTAGATGTCGATTTCTAGCGAAAACAACTCAATCATAGGAGGTGATTCTTTTATGAGGGCACCCGAATTTGTCACTAATTAGGTACCAACTTCTATTTTATTGTTTCATGTTCATGTAGGAGGTATTTCAACTTTTATTTTGCATTCACAAAGTTTTATGAGGTGTTGTGTTATCTTGTTTTTCTCTTCATCGTTTTTCTTTCATTTCAAGAAAAAATTATGGCGTCAAACCAAAACTTTAAGAACACTCACAATGAAGTCCCAATCATCTCCTCATACCCAAATTATAAGAAAAAAAATAATATAACTTCGTCAAAAGAAAAAAATAACTAAAATTAATGTATTTCAACTTGATATTTCAACTTCGTCAAAAGAAATAATATAACTTCGTCAAAGGTATTTCAACTTGATATATTTGAATGCATATAATAAAAAAAATATATTTAGGCATTCGGGACTTCACTGTGTGTGAATGCATTTCAACTGTGTTTTTTTTAAGCAAATAAAAAATATATATTTGAATGCATTTCAACTCTATTTTTTTTTTGTTAATTTCGTCAAAGTAAAAAAAATATTTAGATAAATATATTATTTTACACGGTAAATATAAAACTACCTATAAATATTAACACAAATAAAATTCATTTTTAGGCATTCGGGTCTCGTGAAGCATTGGTGGATTGGGTACAAAAGTTTGGATACTCACTTGGTGTTGTCGTTGTGAAAAAAAAGATCAAATAAAAGACCATGTGGTTTCGTGTATAAGGTTGTGTTCCAATGTGATCGTAGCGGCAAATATAAAGTTAAAGATTCAAGTAAAGTTACCGGCACCAAAAAAACTAATTGTCCATTCGAATTAGAAGGAACACATTCAAATGTATATGATTGTTGGACCTTAAGGGTGATATGTGATGAACATAACCATCAACCTGTACTGTATATGGAGGGTCATCCATATGTAAAGCGACTTTACAAAGATGAATTTAATTTGGTTGTAGATTTGACAAGGATGAATGTGGCGCCACGTGATATTCTAGCAATAGTTAAGGAGCGGAATTTAAGTAACATGTCTACACTCAGGAATATTTACAACGCACGCAACAAAATTCGCATGGTCGATCAAGTAGGCAAATCTCCAATGCAGGTTCTCTTGTCCATTTTGCACTCTAATGGGTATGTTTATGAAATTACTACAACCGGGTGTAACGAGGTAGAAAATTTATTCTTTGTTAATCCGACATCGTTTGATATTTGGCGTGCATGGGTCTTAAACTGTTTAAAGTTGACACTAGACAAGTGCATGTACCCACGTGTTATAGTCACAGATAGAGAGCTGGCACTAGTGAATATGCATGCAAAGAAGTTTTTCCGGATGCTGCTCGTTTGCTTTGTCGGTGGCACATTGAGCAGAACCTCTTTAAGAAATGCAGGCAATCTTTTAGGTCATTAAAGGCTTGGGAAAATTTTCTTTGTTATGGAAGTTAGATATTATGAGTACATTCGACAAATGATGAGAGAAGAGTTACAAAGTCGATATGATATCTACGCGAACATTTTTGTCAGGGATGTAAATTCATTGTATCAAGACTTATGCTTCTTTGGGTCACCTTGTCCAGAAGTACACTGGATGAAAATGACTGAGGCAGGTGTTCTGATTGCTAATAAGTTTGGTGTAATCGTCCATTCTTTAAGCATGTCAGGCAGTACAACTATTTTCCCGTTTTGGAGTGGTCCAGAAGAGATTCAACATCACAGAGTTCTTACAATTGCCCTAGTTAATGATGAGAACCATTATGTCATGGTGGAATTACAAGGCGGGTACCCAATGCCTACTATCAAGCCTTATTGGAATTTTCGCAACATTAGCCAGTCTGCAACTAGATGGGAAACCATGTATAGGTCGCGTTTAGAACTATATACTCAACTTTGTCACCGTGAAAGTGGTTTTGTCGATCTAGTTGACTAAGTATTTTAATGTTTGCATGTTTACTTTTTTTATTAGAGACTCGTATCGTTGTTTATTTATAATGAACTTTTGCACTTTCGTATTTATTTATATTTTTTTATGAAAGATTAATTTATTTTTTATTAATATTGGTATTAATATTATTAATAATAAGTACAACAAAATATAAAATTGTAAATAAAAAAAGATAGGAGATAGTAATATAAATAATAAATAATAGTATAATAATGTAAATGTCTATCTATCATTAAATGCATACCTATCATTAAATGTCTACCTATCATTAAAGTTTGACTAAATTGGTATATTAATCCTTTTACTTGGTATATTTAACACAAGCCTATAATAACTGACCGAATTAAATGTTATTAATTACATTTTTAATCTCATTTATTTATATTAATATTACTACGAAATTATGTTTAATCTATCTTTATGAAATTATGTTTAATATTATTTATATTACTATTCATTCGAATTATTATTGGTCTTGCCTGCAATTAATAGGATTTATTCATTTTTAATGATATTTATTATGAGTTTAATGACATTAATAGTAATTGACCAAATTTAATGTTATATATTACGATTTTTAAGCTCATTTATTTATTATTGACCGAATTGACCGTAATTAATTTAAGAATATATTATTAATACTAATACTAATATTATGAATTTGAATTTTAATTTTAATCTCATTTATTTCGTATTGACCGAATTAAATTACGAATCTTATTGAGCGAATTAAAATTTTCTATTACTATTTATACGAATATATTACTAATTACTAAGAACTACTAATACTGACTAATACTAATATTATGATTTTAGTTTGCTTCGATCAGAAGATATTTCCATTGGCGAGTATTGTTTCTTTAAATGGTTTTCAATCCAGCACAGGTTGTTTGTTACTAAGGTTCCACCACAAAAAGTCATTGATTTTCAAATTTAAATTACGATTTTTTATGTTTGTAATTTAATTTATTTGAATTATTGATTACGATTTTGAGGTTATTTATTAAGATTTATAATCTCATTTATTTATATTATTATGTTTACGAATTATGATTAGTCTTGATTACAATTAATAAGATTTATTATTTTTTATGTTATTTATTAAGATGTTTAATATTATTTATTGACATTAATAATAATTGACCACATTCAATGTTATTTATTAAAAATTTAAATCTCATTTATTATATTACTTATTTCGAATTTATATTTAATAAGATTTAATCATTTTTAATGTATTTTTAGTATGTTACAATTAATATTATTTATTGACATTAATAATAATTGACCGAATTCAATGTTATTTATTAAATTTTTTAATCTCATTTATTTATATTACTTTTTTCGAATTCATGTTTAATAAGATTTAATCATTTTTAATGTATTTTTAGTATGTTACAATTAATGTTAGTTATTGACATTAATAATAATTGACCGAATTAAATGTTATTTATTACATTTTTTAATCTCATTTATTTATATTAATATTACTACGAAATTATGTTTAATCTATCTTTATGAAATTATATTTAATATTATTTATATTACTATTCGTTCGAATTATTATTGGTCTTGCCTGCAATTAATAGGATTTATTACTTTTTTTAATGATATTTATTATGATTTTAATGACATTAATAATAATTGACCAAATTTAATGTTATATATTACGATTTTTAAGCTCATTTATTTATTATTGACCGAATTAATTTAAGAATATATTATTAATACTAATACTAATATTATGAATTTTAATTTTAATTTTAATCTCATCTATTTCGTATTGACCGAATTAAATTACGAATCTTATTGAGCGAATTAAATTTTTCTATTACTATTTTTACGAATATATTACTAATTACTAATAATTACTAATACTAACTAATACTAATATTATGATTTTAGTTTGCTTCGATCAGAAGATATTTCCATTGGCGAGTATTGTTTCTTTAAATGGTTTTTAATCCAGCACAGGCTGTTTGTTACTAACGTTCCACCCCAAAAAGTCATTGATTTTCAAATTTAAATTACGATTTTTTATGTTTGTAATTTAATTTATTTGAATTATTGATTATGATTTTGAGGTTATTTATTAAGATTTATAATCTCATTTATTTATATTACTAAGTTTACGAATTATGATTAGTCTTGATTGCAATTAATAAGATTTATTATTTTTTTATGTTATTTATTAAGATGTTTATTATTATTTATTGACATTAATAATAATTGACCACATTCAATGTTATTTATTAAAATTTTTAATCTCATTTATTTATATTACTTTTTTCGAATTTATGTTTAATAAGATTTAATCATTTTTAATGTATTTTTAGTATGTTACAATTAATATTATTTATTGACATTAATAATAATTGACCGAATTCAATGTTATTTATTAAAATTTTTAATCTCATTTATTTATATTACTTTTTTCGAATTTATTTTTAATAAGATTTAATCATTTTTAATGTATTTAATATGTTACAATTAATGTTATTTATTCACATTAATAATAATTGACCGAATTAAATGTTATTTATTACATTTTTTAATCTCATTTATTTATATTAATATTACTACGAAATTATGTTTAATCTATCTTTATGGAATTATGTTTAATATTATTTATATTACTATTCGTTCGAATTATTATTGGTCCTGCCTGCAATTAATAGGATTTATTCATTTTTTAATGATATTTATTATGAGTTTAATGACATTAATAATAATTGACCGAATTTAATGTTATATATTACGATTTTAAGCTCATTTATTTATTATTGACCGAATTGACCGAATTAATTTAAGAATATATTATTAATACTAATACTAATATTTTGAATTTTAATTTTAATCTCATTTATTTCGTATTGACCGAATTAAATTACGAATATATTACTAATACTAAAACTAATATTACGATTTTTAATTTTAATCCCATTTATATCTTATTGACCGAATTAAATTTTTCTATTACTATTTTTCGAATATATTACTAATTACTAATAATTACGATTTTAGTTTTACTATTCGTAATGAAAATTGAAATATCATATAATTACGTATAAAGTAACGTAATTAAACATGAAGTAAAATAATTACGCTATGTATGAACTTACTACCGTACCATATCGAAAGTACCGACCCTGAAAATCGCAAAAATGGGTAACGGTACCGGAACACTATGGTACCGTACCGAAGATGAAGATAAAGATAAATCAACCTAAAATACCAGTACTGTACCGAACCAAAATTATCGATCCCAAAAAATACAAAAAACGTGTACCGTAAATGATGTAGTACGATACGTTCCGTATCGTACCCGTACCAACTCGATTTCGGTACCATTACCACTTAATCTATCTATATAATAATTGAGGTCACTTGGGTTGAATCAAGGCATTAGAGAGGGTTTGAGGTATCCATATTGAATATGGAGCTCCAAGTTAGTCCCTATAAATACTATTTTCTATATTTTAATTGTGTACATTCTTCCATCACACTCTCAATTCCTCACTAACAAATCTTCCAACCAACATTCATCACTCTTCTTTTTTATGCATTCTTGCTTTTAGGTATGTATCTTCTTCACTGATTTAATAAACTGGATCCATTATCATATGTTCCGATTCATAAACTTTTATTATATGCTTTATGTATTCAATCGCTGGATCCATATCATATGTTCCGATTTGAAAACTTTTATGTATTCGATTCAATAAAATAGATCCATATCATAAACTGGATTCAATCTTCAGTTTATAAATCGTGTTTTATAACAGTTTTTTATAAACTGGAACCATTTAATAAACTGGAACCAATCTTCAGTGTCATCCTTTTGTTCATTTGCAGCACATGTTGAACAATGGTTTTTCAAATAACTGTTAGTTGCATTTTTAGGCATATTTTATACTCTTTTTAGTAGCTAGTTTTAGCGTTTTTATGCATTTAGGTTGTACATATTGCATCAATTTCGTCAAATGCATGTTTCGGTGGAATGGAATCTACTTTGGCTTGTTTTGGTTGATTTTGTAGGTGTGGAGAATTGACAAGGGCATTGACGAGGCGAAGCCGCAATTTACTTGGACGTTAAAAAGATGTTTAGGCAGCAAGTGGAATGGACATAACTAGAGGGGGCTGGATTGAAAATATGATTTAAAGATGACAACAAACTTTGAGTTATTTTTGGTGGAGATTTTTCTAAAGCAAGAGGAGATCAAAAAGATTATTATTATCATTGATATTAAAAACAAAATAATCATTCATTGAGGGGAGATATCATCTGGACGTTTTCTTTTCTTTTGGGCGGCGGCAATATCGAAGGAAGCTGGGCGATTTTATTTTTTGCACTAAAAACAATTGTTTTGGTTTCGTAAGATTTTATTTTTTTGATGTTTAGTATTATAATTGCTTTGATTGAACTAGCCGCCATGTCCGGCTAGAACCTTTTTAATTCCGGCACTTTGGTATGTTTTCTTAATTTTGATTCGTAGACTTATGTGAAACTCTTATGAGATCCGATTTTTTTTATGGTTTGTTTGGTTGATTCTTGATTTTAAACCATTAGGTAAAATATTAGTTGGTTGATAAAATTGGCCACTTTGTTAATCATTCTAATAAAGTTCATCAATTTATGAAATTTTAACCGGTTTTATATATTTGATAAAAAGGAACAAATAACGGTTTAGGTTTGTCTATGAATTTAAATTTGTTATAGAATTAAACAATATAATTAAGCACTCCGAACGGCGTGAGTGTTTAGTTATAATCGATACTTCTATCATTGCAACCCGCACACTAAGATCCGAACGGCGTGAGCTTGGAGTAGCGGGTTGGCTCTAATCAACGAACGGCGTTTGGTTAGACTTTAGATAGAGTGGATGTCCGAACGGCGTGACGTCTAGTATTGATACAAACCGTTTAATTAAAGGATCATTGCACCATAATTGTTAATGATCATAAGTCCGGGTCAAATTAAGAAACTGCCTTAGTGTTGGAATTAGCTTTAATCTCTGAATTTATTTCACAAGTTAATTAACGTTTTTCTTCAGTCATTTGTCTTATTAATTTTAGTTTTATTTTCGTTAATTTAAAATACACCAAACCCCCCCCCCCTTTTTTATAGTCGTATTTTGTGCGAAAAACATTTTTGGTATAATCAGTTGGTCTGTATCCCTGAGGACACGAACCTTACTTTCACTCATACTAGTAGGTTTATTATTTATTTATTTGCTGGATTCGACACCCAACAAATTGGCGCCGTTGCCGGGGATACGGCAATTCTAATTGTTTTATGCCAAGATCTTCTCGTACAGGTACACCACTTGAAGTTGATCCGGAAATAGAGAAAACTGCAAGGAGATTAAGGAAGCAAGCAAAACAACGAAAGAAGTTAGCAAGCTCCTCAACCTCTATCACTTCACCTCCGATCACTAACATTTGGCAAGACGTACTCTTGTCAAGTGAATCTGAACCTGAAACCGAATCACTCTCACTTCCACAAACACTCATTACTCCACCACACTCACCCACCAATACCCATCAAGAACCAAACCCACCCGAACCAACTATGGCAGCTGAACAAACCCTTAGACAGTGGGCGAATCGTGATGTCCCACAACAACCACTCTGCATCAACTACCCTGCAATGGAAAACTTCGAACTGAAATCCGGGTTGATCCATCTGTTACCCGTTTTCCGAGGTTTAGAGAATGAGGATCCACATAAGTTCCTCAAGGAGTTTCATGTTGTGTGTTCAGGTATGAAGCCACACAACATTACTGAAGACCAAATCAAACTAAGGGCATTCCCCTTCTCTCTTCAAGATTCAGCAAAGGAATGGTTATATTACTTGCCACCGGGGTCAGTAACCACTTGGAATGAACTTGCAACACTGTTCCTTGACAAATACTTCCCGGAAGTCAAAGCTTCAATACTCCGCAAAGAGATCATCGGGATCAAGCAGAACAAAAGAGAAGCATTGCACACCTATTGGGACAGGTTCAAGAAGCTTTGTGCTCGATGCCCACAACATGGCATATCTGAGCATCAACTCCTTCAGTACTTCTGTGAAGGATTGGCACCGATGGAGAGGCGTTTGATAAATGCCTCTAGTGGAGGAGCTCTACTTGACAAAACTCCTACTCAAATTAGAGCTCTAATCACATCAATTGCTGAAGACTCAAAGCATTCAGCACATGAGGAAGAATGGTATGTTGATCCGCCAAGGGGTGTCAAAGAAGTGAATACTCCTCCTCTTGAAAGCCAAATCGCTGAATTGACAAAAGCCGTGATGCTACTTACCAAAGAGAAAGGTGTGGAACAAAAACCAAAAGCTTGTGGGATATGCCTACAACATGGACACCCCACGGATATGTGTCCTACATTGCAAGAGGATGTTGAAGATGCAAATGCAATTGGTTACTCGGGACAGAATTTGAGACAATATGAACAACCAAGAGGCAATCAAAATTGGGGACATCCTTCCAATATGGGTTATCAACAGAGGCCGCCACCATTTCAACAACGCCAGTCCTCTCAAGGCAATCAACAACATCAAAACTATCAGTCTAGGCAACAACCACCCGCACAACAACAAGCGGGGAGCTCAGGGCCATCTTTAGAAGACATTGTGAAGAGTTTAGCCACTAGTACTCATACGTTCCAACAGGAGACTAGATCAAGCATCAAGAACTTGGAACAACAAATGGCTCAACTTGCTAGCTCGGTGAGTAAGTTAGAATCTCAAGGTAAATTACCCGCACAGACCGAGAATAACCCAAAGCACAATGTTTGTGCCATTACCTTGAGGAGTGGAAAGAACTATGATGGTCCAAGTGTACAAGAAGAAGAGGAAATTGTTGTTGAGAAGAAGGACCAGGATGAGAAGAAAGTACAGGAACCGTCTAGAAGTGAAGTGAGATTCACTCCTATACCTCCATTCCCATCAAGGCTACGAAGCACAAAGAAGCAAAGGGAAGAGCAGGAGATCATGGAGACATTCAGGAAGGTCGAGCTAAACATCCCGCTCCTTGATGCCATAAAACAAGTCCCACGATATGCCAAATTCCTCAAAGAACTTTGCACATCAAAGAAGAAGCTTAAAGGTAATGAAACAATCAAGGTAAGTGAAAATATTTCAGCAGTGCTACAAAAGAGATTACCTCCAAAGTGCAAGGACCCAGGTGTTTTCACGGTTCCTTGTAAATTGGGGAATATCATTGTCCCTAAAGCTATGCTGGACCTTGGAGCCTCTATTAATGTCCTACCATACTCGATTTTCAAAACACTTAATGTAGGACATATAAAGAGGACCGGGGTAATTATTCAATTGGCCGATCGATCCATAGTACACCCAAAAGGTGTATTAGAAGATGTATTGGTTCAAGTGAACGGATTAGTCTTTCCAGCTGATTTTTATGTGTTGGACATGGAGGATGAGGTCACCCCAAATTCCAGTTCAATTTTGTTAGGGAGGCCATTTTTAAAAACTGCAAGGACTAAAATCGATGTTTATAGTGGCACCCTTTCGATGGAATTTGATGGGGAGGTAATCAATTTTAATATAGATGATGCTATGCGCTACCCGAGTGATGCCTTATCTTTGAATTATATTGATATCATTGAACCACTAACCGATAAATGTTTTGAGTTGTCTAACAATGAGGTTCAAGATTTAGTGTTTGATAGAGGTATCGCTAAGGTTGCAACAGAGAGATATATTAACGAGTTCAAGCTTGGGGACGAGTTGATGGAAGTCGATACATGGAAGAAAGAAAGGCAAAAAGCACCAAAAGTAAAAGTGTCAAGCACCATCCAAAAGTTTTTTCCGTTTATTGAGCAAGCACCAGATTAATTAGACTCGGTCTAAGTCTAGCCAAAGACGTGAAAGAAAGGCGCTGCACGGGAGGCAACCCGTGGTTCCGTATTTAATTATTTTTATTCATGTTGCAAAAAAAAAAAAAAAAAAAAAAAATTAAAAAAAAAAAAAAGAGAGACCCGGGCGGGTGTCACCAATGACCCGGGCGGGTTGGAAATTCTAAGAAATGGCCGAAATATGACCCGGGCGGGTCACGAGCTAACCCGGCCGTGTCTAAGAAGTATCAAATAATGCGAAATATGACCCGGGCGGGTTAACCTTTTACCTGGCCGGGTAAAGGTTTGACTTGCGTTATTGATCTTTAAAGAAAAAATAATAACAATAATAATAAACATCATCTGCTCCTTCTCCATTCTCACATATCCTCTCAAAACCCTAGAAGAACAAGACCACACCACTTCTACACCACCAGACCCGCCGCCAACCACCACCCCTCGTCACCCCCACCATCCACCTGTCAGCCCGAACAACTCCACTGTCACTCTCCGGACAGCCCCTGACCACCCGCCGCCGCCAGCCGCTCGCCACCTGTCAGGTATGTATTTCTCTCTTTCTCTCTCTTCGTTCTTTGTCTCCAACCACCAACAGCCACCACCACCTCCGCCCTCTGAAAGCCGGCCACCATGACCCCTAGACCCGATCCTCCTTCACAAAGATGGTTTTCGAACCAAGTTATCAGCCCCAATTCTATTTTTTTTTAACTATCTTAATTTGTTGCTGAATTCTATTATTATTATTATTATTATTTTATTTTTATTTTTTTTTGATTGGCAACTTGAGTTTGTTAATGCTATTGATTGATTGATTGTGTTGTGTTGATGTTTGTCGAATCTCATGGATTTTTGAGAAAGAAAAAAAAAACACCAGGTATGATACAAGGTGACCTCGAACACCTCCGCACTGAGATGTCTGATCTGAGGGCACTGCTTCGCCTTGTTTATGCATATCAGCGGGAGATGGGCCGTGCCATTGTTGCTATTCGTGATCGATTCGGGCCTCAGCCACCTCCACCGCCTCATTAGACGCCTTCCACCCTCGTCTCCGAGCATTGAGGACAATGCTATATTCAAGCTTGGGGAGAGGTAATTTCATATTTCTATTCGTTTTATGCATTTAGTTTGTATATATTTCTTGCATTAGTAGCCATTTTGCATATATTAAAAAAAAAACAAACAAAAAAAAAATTGAAAAAAAAAATTCCCAAGGCTTTCTTATTGCACACAAAAGGCATCTCTCATTCATTGTAAAACGTAAGCTGAAGGCGGGTCGGTGTAGGCTTACACTCTTTAGGACGCAAATTCTTTAAGTTGCGGGATAAAGTAGGCCCAACATAGTCATTTTTTTTAGAAAATATAAAATGTTTGGGGTACTTAGGATGGTGTAGTTGACTGGATATTTGATAGCTATGCATGGCTTGTATCGGCAGCCCAATTCCATACGTTCAGTGAGTTTTGAGCCTTAAATTTTCATATATATTCATTGTTTCGTTTGATGTGTGTGTACCGACATGATTCATCGTTTTAGAACTTGTACATTACATACATTTTGAGACCTTAGGTTGAGATTTGACATAGAAGTGACAGAGGCATTAGGATTACCCATATGTTGAGCCCTTTTCATCATCTTTATTTTCGTTTATTTTGTTTTTAACCCAATTGAAACATTCCCAATAGTAGCCCATTTGAGCCTTGGCCTTTTCTTTTGTTTTAACCCATGATTCGTTTACTACATCCGGTTTTAACTTGTGTTCACATCGAAACTTTGCTGAAGTGTATAAATAAGATAGAAGAGTATGTTATGTGTTTGAAAAAAAAAATGAAAAAAAAAAAAAAAAAAAAAAAAAAAAAACAGAAAAAAAAATGAAAAAAAAAAGAAGAAAAAAATAGAATAACTTGTTGAGTCGAAAAGACTAAGTTTTGTTATGTGTTTAGAAGTTCGTTATTAGACCGGATTGTTTTTCTTTTGTTTTCGCCATTTTCCCCATATTATCCCACCTTTAACCCTTGCCAACCCAAAAAGCCCTCTTGATCTATGTTAGGTTTTAACAATTAGGTGTAGATTTGATTAATGTACAAGCTTATGATAACGATGTTTTTATTGTCCGGTTTTGAGAGAATCACTCCAAATTATATATATAACCGAGTGTTGAGTGATTATTGTGAGGGTACATGCTATGTATGGTTAGATTCTTGAAGGGAGGCGAAACTTGAATAGGTACGCCCATGGTTTTTAAAAATGGCACCATCTAGACTTGTTGGGTCGTAAATCTATTGATCGTTGTAAGTCTTGTGAATTCATGTGTTCCTACGGTTTGTGGCTTATATTCGACTTCGTTTGATGTTAGTCGTCTATGTCTTGGGAATGTGTTGGATGTGTTTAGCATGAAGTTTTGCCAAAGGACAAAAAGAAAAAAAAATTCAAGCATGCATTTGTGTTTTATTTGTTTTCGTGTTCGCTCCTCGATTTAACTTTATTCTTGACTTCCTTGAGGACAAGGAAAGGTTTAAGCTTGGGGAGATTTGTTAGTTGCATTTTTAGGCATATTTTATACTCTTTTTAGTAGCTAGTTTTAGCGTTTTTATGCATTTAGGTTGTACATATTGCATCAATTTCGTCAAATGCATGTTTCGGTGGAATGGAATCTACTTTGGCTTGTTTTGGTTGATTTTGTAGGTGTGGAGAATTGACAAGGGCATTGACGAGGCGAAGCCGCAATTTACTTGGACGTTAAAAAGATGTTTAGGCAGCAAGTGGAATGGACATAACTAGAGGGGGCTGGATTGAAAATATGATTTAAAGATGACAACAAACTTTGAGTTATTTTTGGTGGAGATTTTTCTAAAGCAAGAGGAGATCAAAAAGATTATTATTATCATTGATATTAAAAACAAAATAATCATTCATTGAGGGGAGATATCATCTGGACGTTTTCTTTTCTTTTTGGGCGGCGGCAATATCGAAGGAAGCTGGGCGATTTTATTTTTTGCACTAAAAACAATTGTTTTGGTTTCGTAAGATTTTATTTTTTTTGATGTTTAGTATTATAATTGCTTTGATTGAACTAGCCGCCATGTCCGGCTAGAACCTTTTTAATTCCGGCACTTTGGTATGTTTTCTTAATTTTGATTCGTAGACTTATGTGAAACTCTTATGAGATCCGATTTTTTTTATGGTTTGTTTGGTTGATTCTTGATTTTAAACCATTAGGTAAAATATTAGTTGGTTGATAAAATTGGCCACTTTGTTAATCATTCTAATAAAGTTCATCAATTTATGAAATTTTAACCGGTTTTATATATTTGATAAAAAGGAACAAATAACGGTTTAGGTTTGTCTATGAATTTAAATTTGTTATAGAATTAAACAATATAATTAAGCACTCCGAACGGCGTGAGTGTTTAGTTATAATCGATACTTCTATCATTGCAACCCGCACACTAAGATCCGAACGGCGTGAGCTTGGAGTAGCGGGTTGGCTCTAATCAACGAACGGCGTTTGGTTAGACTTTAGATAGAGTGGATGTCCGAACGGCGTGACGTCTAGTATTGATACAAACCGTTTAATTAAAGGATCATTGCACCATAATTGTTAATGATCATAAGTCCGGGTCAAATTAAGAAACTGCCTTAGTGTTGGAATTAGCTTTAATCTCTGAATTTATTTCACAAGTTAATTAACGTTTTTCTTCAGTCATTTGTCTTATTAATTTTAGTTTTATTTTCGTTAATTTAAAATACACCAAACCCCCCCCCCCCCTTTTTTATAGTCGTATTTTGTGCGAAAAACATTTTTGGTATAATCAGTTGGTCTGTATCCCTGAGGACACGAACCTTACTTTCACTCATACTAGTAGGTTTATTATTTATTTATTTGCTGGATTCGACACCCAACAATAACCGGTCATCAGATTTATATGAAAAAATGCGTGTTACACCATTGAAAAGAATCACCGATAATGTTTTCAAATACAATCAACATAACCCTTCAAACACATTTACTATTTATTTTCTTGCTTTACAAATATGGATCGTATTTATTGAATGTTTGGATGTTTTTTCATTTGAATACTATAATACCACCCGAAGACGAAGATTCGATTATGGCTTATCACAAGGGTGAGCAATTCTTCAAGGTCATGCATGACCCTTCGGCAAGAGTTTTGGAATTAATCTTATTTTCATCTTGATATGGATCTTTGTTTACTTTACAAAACTGATTATTACTTGTGTTAATGTTGTTTTTAATGTGTTAATCCAGACATTGCCAACAGTTACTAAGGTTCGTAGATTTATTTTTATGGAATCGTGATTACTTATTGAATGGGGTTATGTTTTGGATTTAGATGTTGGAAGGTGTTCTTGATGTTTGGTGTTGATCAAGTATGAATCGATTATTCATGAAGAGTCAGGTTATGTTTGTCGGTTCCTTATTGAATGGGGTTATGTTGATGTTAGATTAGACGAATGTTCTTGAGGGATGATAGATGCTCATAAGGATTATTGTTAAATGAAAGTTTTATCGGGTCCTAATTTGAGCTCCTTTGATGTGTTCAAGAATATTCATCATAGGGTTATTCGCATGTTCTTGATGATCAAGCGTATTTTGGATCTTCATTATGGGGATGAAAAGATGTTGGTGTTTGATCCATAATTATTCATGGAAAGATACATGAATAACTGTTATAATTAAATTTATGTTTAATATGATTTAATCATTTTAATGTATTTTTAGTATGTTACAATTAATATTATTTATTGACATTAATAATAATTGACCGAATTCAATGTTATTTATTAAAATTTTTAATCTCATTTATTTATATTACTTTTTTCGAATTTATGTTTAATAAAATTTAATCATTTTTAATGTATTTTTAGTATGTTACAATTAATGTTATTTATTGACATTATAATAACTGACCGAATTAAATGTTATTAATTACATTTTTAATCTCATTTATTTATATTAATATTACTACGAAATTATGTTTAATCTATCTTTATGAAATTATGTTTAATATTATTTATATTACTATTCATTCGAATTATTATTGGTCTTGCCTGCAATTAATAGGATTTATTCATTTTTAATGATATTTATTATGAGTTTAATGACATTAATAGTAATTGACCAAATTTAATGTTATATATTACGATTTTTAAGCTCATTTATTTATTATTGACCGAATTGACCGTAATTAATTTAAGAATATATTATTAATACTAATACTAATATTATGAATTTGAATTTTAATTTTAATCTCATTTATTTCGTATTGACCGAATTAAATTACGAATCTTATTGAGCGAATTAAAATTTTCTATTACTATTTATACGAATATATTACTAATTACTAAGAACTACTAATACTGACTAATACTAATATTATGATTTTAGTTTGCTTCGATCAGAAGATATTTCCATTGGCGAGTATTGTTTCTTTAAATGGTTTTCAATCCAGCACAGGTTGTTTGTTACTAAGGTTCCACCACAAAAAGTCATTGATTTTCAAATTTAAATTACGATTTTTTATGTTTGTAATTTAATTTATTTGAATTATTGATTACGATTTTGAGGTTATTTATTAAGATTTATAATCTCATTTATTTATATTATTATGTTTACGAATTATGATTAGTCTTGATTACAATTAATAAGATTTATTATTTTTTATGTTATTTATTAAGATGTTTAATATTATTTATTGACATTAATAATAATTGACCACATTCAATGTTATTTATTAAAAATTTAAATCTCATTTATTATATTACTTATTTCGAATTTATATTTAATAAGATTTAATCATTTTTAATGTATTTTTAGTATGTTACAATTAATATTATTTATTGACATTAATAATAATTGACCGAATTCAATGTTATTTATTAAATTTTTTAATCTCATTTATTTATATTACTTTTTTCGAATTCATGTTTAATAAGATTTAATCATTTTTAATGTATTTTTAGTATGTTACAATTAATGTTAGTTATTGACATTAATAATAATTGACCGAATTAAATGTTATTTATTACATTTTTTAATCTCATTTATTTATATTAATATTACTACGAAATTATGTTTAATCTATCTTTATGAAATTATATTTAATATTATTTATATTACTATTCGTTCGAATTATTATTGGTCTTGCCTGCAATTAATAGGATTTATTACTTTTTTTAATGATATTTATTATGATTTTAATGACATTAATAATAATTGACCAAATTTAATGTTATATATTACGATTTTTAAGCTCATTTATTTATTATTGACCGAATTAATTTAAGAATATATTATTAATACTAATACTAATATTATGAATTTTAATTTTAATTTTAATCTCATCTATTTCGTATTGACCGAATTAAATTACGAATCTTATTGAGCGAATTAAAATTTTCTATTACTATTTTTACGAATATATTACTAATTACTAATAATTACTAATACTAACTAATACTAATATTATGATTTTAGTTTGCTTCGATCAGAAGATATTTCCATTGGCGAGTATTGTTTCTTTAAATGGTTTTTAATCCAGCACAGGCTGTTTGTTACTAACGTTCCACCCCAAAAAGTCATTGATTTTCAAATTTAAATTACGATTTTTTATGTTTGTAATTTAATTTATTTGAATTATTGATTATGATTTTGAGGTTATTTATTAAGATTTATAATCTCATTTATTTATATTACTAAGTTTACGAATTATGATTAGTCTTGATTGCAATTAATAAAATTTATTATTTTTTTATGTTATTTATTAAGATGTTTATTATTATTTATTGACATTAATAATAATTGACCACATTCAATGTTATTTATTAAAATTTTTAATCTCATTTATTTATATTACTTTTTTCGAATTTATGTTTAATAAAATTTAATCATTTTTAATGTATTTTTAGTATGTTACAATTAATGTTATTTATTGACATTATAATAACGGGTATTGTTAAATATACCAAGTTAGTCAAACATTTTACTTACATTAAATGCTATTAGTTTTTCAATGCACACTTCTTCAATCAATTTATTAAATTTTTTTTTGAAAACACATAATTTATTAAATAGGTTAGTTGGATTAAAGTTATTATTATTATTATTATTTTTTTTGAAAAGCACATAAGTAATCTTCTTATAAATAGCAACTTGTACAATGACTATGGCTACCACCACAAACTTTTATTATAATTTCTTGTAGATGTCGATTTCTAGCGAAAACAACTCAATCATAGGAGGTGATTCTTTTATGAGGGCACCCGAATTTGTCACTAATTAGGTACCAACTTCTATTTTATTGTTTCATGTTCATGTAGGAGGTATTTCAACTTTTATTTTGCATTCACAAAGTTTTATGAGGTGTTGTGTTATCTTGTTTTTCTCTTCATCGTTTTTCTTTCATTTCAAGAAAAAATTATGGCGTCAAACCAAAACTTTAAGAACACTCACAATGAAGTCCCAATCATCTCCTCATACCCAAATTATAAGAAAAAAAATAATATAACTTCGTCAAAAGAAAAAAATAACTAAAATTAATGTATTTCAACTTGATATTTCAACTTCGTCAAAAGAAATAATATAACTTCGTCAAAGGTATTTCAACTTGATATATTTGAATGCATATAATAAAAAAAATATATTTAGGCATTCGGGACTTCACTGTGTGTGAATGCATTTCAACTGTGTTTTTTTTAAGCAAATAAAAAATATATATTTGAATGCATTTCAACTCTATTTTTTTTTTGTTAATTTCGTCAAAGTAAAAAAAATATTTAGATAAATATATTATTTTACACGGTAAATATAAAACTACCTATAAATATTAACACAAATAAAATTCATTTTTAGGCATTCGGGTCTCGTGAAGCATTGGTGGATTGGGTACAAAAGTTTGGATACTCACTTGGTGTTGTCGTTGTGAAAAAAAGATCAAATAAAAGACCATGTGGTTTCGTGTATAAGGTTGTGTTCCAATGTGATCGTAGCGGCAAATATAAAGTTAAAGATTCAAGTAAAGTTACCGGCACCAAAAAAACTAATTGTCCATTCGAATTAGAAGGAACACATTCAAATGTATATGATTGTTGGACCTTAAGGGTGATATGTGATGAACATAACCATCAACCTGTACTGTATATGGAGGGTCATCCATATGTAAAGCGACTTTACAAAGATGAATTTAATTTGGTTGTAGATTTGACAAGGATGAATGTGGCGCCACGTGATATTCTAGCAATAGTTAAGGAGCGGAATTTAAGTAACATGTCTACACTCAGGAATATTTACAACGCACGCAACAAAATTCGCATGGTCGATCAAGTAGGCAAATCTCCAATGCAGGTTCTCTTGTCCATTTTGCACTCTAATGGGTATGTTTATGAAATTACTACAACCGGGTGTAACGAGGTAGAAAATTTATTCTTTGTTAATCCGACATCGTTTGATATTTGGCGTGCATGGGTCTTAAACTGTTTAAAGTTGACACTAGACAAGTGCATGTACCCACGTGTTATAGTCACAGATAGAGAGCTGGCACTAGTGAATATGCATGCAAAGAAGTTTTTCCGGATGCTGCTCGTTTGCTTTGTCGGTGGCACATTGAGCAGAACCTCTTTAAGAAATGCAGGCAATCTTTTAGGTCATTAAAGGCTTGGGAAAATTTTCTTTGTTATGGAAGTTAGATATTATGAGTACATTCGACAAATGATGAGAGAAGAGTTACAAAGTCGATATGATATCTACGCGAACATTTTTGTCAGGGATGTAAATTCATTGTATCAAGACTTATGCTTCTTTGGGTCACCTTGTCCAGAAGTACACTGGATGAAAATGACTGAGGCAGGTGTTCTGATTGCTAATAAGTTTGGTGTAATCGTCCATTCTTTAAGCATGTCAGGCAGTACAACTATTTTCCCGTTTTGGAGTGGTCCAGAAGAGATTCAACATCACAGAGTTCTTACAATTGCCCTAGTTAATGATGAGAACCATTATGTCATGGTGGAATTACAAGGCGGGTACCCAATGCCTACTATCAAGCCTTATTGGAATTTTCGCAACATTAGCCAGTCTGCAACTAGATGGGAAACCATGTATAGGTCGCGTTTAGAACTATATACTCAACTTTGTCACCGTGAAAGTGGTTTTGTCGATCTAGTTGACTAAGTATTTTAATGTTTGCATGTTTACTTTTTTTATTAGAGACTCGTATCGTTGTTTATTTATAATGAACTTTTGCACTTTCGTATTTATTTATATTTTTTTTATGAAAGATTAATTTATTTTTTATTAATATTGGTATTAATATTATTAATAATAAGTACAACAAAATATAAAATTGTAAATAAAAAAAGATAGGAGATAGTAATATAAATAATAAATAATAGTATAATAATGTAAATGTCTATCTATCATTAAATGCATACCTATCATTAAATGTCTACCTATCATTAAAGTTTGACTAAATTGGTATATTAATCCTTTTACTTGGTATATTTAACACAAGCCTATAATAACTGACCGAATTAAATGTTATTAATTACATTTTTAATCTCATTTATTTATATTAATATTACTACGAAATTATGTTTAATCTATCTTTATGAAATTATGTTTAATATTATTTATATTACTATTCATTCGAATTATTATTGGTCTTGCCTGCAATTAATAGGATTTATTCATTTTTAATGATATTTATTATGAGTTTAATGACATTAATAGTAATTGACCAAATTTAATGTTATATATTACGATTTTTAAGCTCATTTATTTATTATTGACCGAATTGACCGTAATTAATTTAAGAATATATTATTAATACTAATACTAATATTATGAATTTGAATTTTAATTTTAATCTCATTTATTTCGTATTGACCGAATTAAATTACGAATCTTATTGAGCGAATTAAAATTTTCTATTACTATTTATACGAATATATTACTAATTACTAAGAACTACTAATACTGACTAATACTAATATTATGATTTTAGTTTGCTTCGATCAGAAGATATTTCCATTGGCGAGTATTGTTTCTTTAAATGGTTTTCAATCCAGCACAGGTTGTTTGTTACTAAGGTTCCACCACAAAAAGTCATTGATTTTCAAATTTAAATTACGATTTTTTATGTTTGTAATTTAATTTATTTGAATTATTGATTACGATTTTGAGGTTATTTATTAAGATTTATAATCTCATTTATTTATATTATTATGTTTACGAATTATGATTAGTCTTGATTACAATTAATAAGATTTATTATTTTTTATGTTATTTATTAAGATGTTTAATATTATTTATTGACATTAATAATAATTGACCACATTCAATGTTATTTATTAAAAATTTAAATCTCATTTATTATATTACTTATTTCGAATTTATATTTAATAAGATTTAATCATTTTTAATGTATTTTTAGTATGTTACAATTAATATTATTTATTGACATTAATAATAATTGACCGAATTCAATGTTATTTATTAAATTTTTTAATCTCATTTATTTATATTACTTTTTTCGAATTCATGTTTAATAAGATTTAATCATTTTAATGTATTTTTAGTATGTTACAATTAATGTTAGTTATTGACATTAATAATAATTGACCGAATTAAATGTTATTTATTACATTTTTTAATCTCATTTATTTATATTAATATTACTACGAAATTATGTTTAATCTATCTTTATGAAATTATATTTAATATTATTTATATTACTATTCGTTCGAATTATTATTGGTCTTGCCTGCAATTAATAGGATTTATTACTTTTTTTAATGATATTTATTATGATTTTAATGACATTAATAATAATTGACCAAATTTAATGTTATATATTACGATTTTTAAGCTCATTTATTTATTATTGACCGAATTAATTTAAGAATATATTATTAATACTAATACTAATATTATGAATTTTAATTTTAATTTTAATCTCATCTATTTCGTATTGACCGAATTAAATTACGAATCTTATTGAGCGAATTAAAATTTTCTATTACTATTTTTACGAATATATTACTAATTACTAATAATTACTAATACTAACTAATACTAATATTATGATTTTAGTTTGCTTCGATCAGAAGATATTTCCATTGGCGAGTATTGTTTCTTTAAATGGTTTTTAATCCAGCACAGGCTGTTTGTTACTAACGTTCCACCCCAAAAAGTCATTGATTTTCAAATTTAAATTACGATTTTTTATGTTTGTAATTTAATTTATTTGAATTATTGATTATGATTTTGAGGTTATTTATTAAGATTTATAATCTCATTTATTTATATTACTAAGTTTACGAATTATGATTAGTCTTGATTGCAATTAATAAGATTTATTATTTTTTTATGTTATTTATTAAGATGTTTATTATTATTTATTGACATTAATAATAATTGACCACATTCAATGTTATTTATTAAAATTTTTAATCTCATTTATTTATATTACTTTTTTCGAATTTATGTTTAATAAGATTTAATCATTTTTAATGTATTTTTAGTATGTTACAATTAATATTATTTATTGACATTAATAATAATTGACCGAATTCAATGTTATTTATTAAAATTTTTAATCTCATTTATTTATATTACTTTTTTCGAATTTATTTTTAATAAGATTTAATCATTTTTAATGTATTTAATATGTTACAATTAATGTTATTTATTCACATTAATAATAATTGACCGAATTAAATGTTATTTATTACATTTTTTAATCTCATTTATTTATATTAATATTACTACGAAATTATGTTTAATCTATCTTTATGGAATTATGTTTAATATTATTTATATTACTATTCGTTCGAATTATTATTGGTCCTGCCTGCAATTAATAGGATTTATTCATTTTTTAATGATATTTATTATGAGTTTAATGACATTAATAATAATTGACCGAATTTAATGTTATATATTACGATTTTAAGCTCATTTATTTATTATTGACAGAATTGACCGAATTAATTTAAGAATATATTATTAATACTAATACTAATATTTTGAATTTTAATTTTAATCTCATTTATTTCGTATTGACCGAATTAAATTACGAATATATTACTAATACTAAAACTAATATTACGATTTTTAATTTTAATCCCATTTATATCTTATTGACCGAATTAAATTTTTCTATTACTATTTTTCGAATATATTACTAATTACTAATAATTACGATTTTAGTTTTACTATTCGTAAAAATAGTATTCTTGACCGAATATATTTCTAATACTAATTGACATTAATAATAATTTACCTAATTGAATGTTATTTATTACGATTTTTTAATCTTATTTATTTATATTAATATTACTATGAATTTATGTTTAAACTATCTTTATGAATTATTATTGGTCTTGCCTGCAATTATTAATAGGATTTATTCATTTTTAATGTTATTTTTTATTAGTTATAATGACATTAATAATAATTGACGAATTTAGTATTATATATTACGATTTTTAAGCTCATTTATTTATTATTGACCGAATTAAATTACGAATATATTACTAATACTAAAACTAATATTACTATTTTTAATTTTAATCCCATTTATAACTTATTGACCGAATTAAATTTTTCTATTATTATTTTTACGAATATATTACTAATTATTAATAATTACTAATACTAACTAATACTAATACTAATATTACATGCAGAAATTGTTTCTCAAGTCGCTAGGTTTGTTATTTGCATATTCAACATTTTTGTTTACAATATTCTTATTTTATAATTAGCTACACATTCTAAATTTTCTATATATAATGCTTTTATAAAGGTTTATTGTGATTGGCTGGCCTGTATTGCTTCAATCAGAAGATACTTCTATTGGCGAATATTGTGTCTTCAAATAATGTTCAATCCAGCACAAAATGTTTGTTACTAAGGCTGCACCACAAGATGTCATTGAATTTGAAATTTAAATTATGATTTTGATGTTATTTATAGAGAGTTTTAATGTTATTTATGATGATTTTAATGTCATTGATTTGAATGATTGATTATGATTTGGTTGTTATTTATTAAAATTTTTAATCTTATTTATTGATATTACTAATATTTCGAAATTCATTTTAATATTGTTGACTGACTTTAATTTTGAAATTACAACTTTCCTTTAATCAATTGTCATGAAACGATATTCTTTTAAACATATATGACTTTTTTTCAAACATTTATTTAAATCTATTTAACAATGTTAAATCTATTTAACAATTTATAATTTAAATATAATCCAAAGACAACAATGTACATTTATTTTCCTACAATTTTATTATTCTGTTAATAATAAATATAATTTAAATATATTTTACACTTTCCTAAAATATATAATGTATTCAAAATAATTTTCAATGCTATTACTAATATTACGACCTTTATTTTAATATTGTTGACCGAATCTGAGTAAAAACTTTTTACGTTTTTGTTAAATTAATGGACGTCAATTCTTTGACTATATGTCTTTGAGTTTGATTGTGCTAATTTTAAGTATTGTTGACCAATTCACGTCAATTACCAATCCTTCCATTTTTTATAATTCAAAGACATTCCTTTAATCAATTGTCATGAAACGATATTCTTTTAAACATATACGACTTTCCTTTAAACATTTATTTAAATCTATTTAACAGTTTATAATTTAAATATAATCCGAAGATAGGAGTGTACATTTATTCTCATACACTTTTATTATTCTTTTAATAATAAATATAATTTAAATCTATTTAACAATTTCCTAAAATATATAATGTATTGAAGATAATTTTCAATGCTATTACTAATATTACGACCTTAATTTTAATATTGTTGACCCAATCTGAGTAAAAACTTTTTACGTTTTTGTTAATTTGATGGAGGTCAATTCTTTGACTTTATGTCTTTGAGTTTGATTGTACTAATTTTAAGCGTTGTTGACCAATTCACGTCAGTTACCAATCCTTTCATTTTTTATAATTCAAATATATAAATAAATATTCCTACTCAATCACGTCAATCGAGGCACAGTATTTCCGATTTTGCAGAATTGTTTGAGGCACAACAATACTATACAAACCTTAACAAATAATAAAATCATTTAATCGTCATACCAATTTTAACAACGAAATTAAATGATAATATAAATTTTTAAAATTTTACTTTATGTTAAAGAATTATATTACTTCAATCACAACTAATAATGATTGTTAAAGATGTCAATAATAATTTGTATATAATGGGTAATGCAATTTGAGACGCGGATTATTTTAATGTCATTTATTTGAATGATTGATTATGATTTTGATGTTATTTATTAAGATTTTTAATCTTATTTATTGATGTTACTAATATTACGAATTTCATTTTAACATTGTTGACCGACTTTCATTTTGATATTACTACTTTCTGTTAATCAATTGTCACTAAACGTTAATCATCATCTTGATTTCAATAAGTGTGCTAATTTTAAGATGTCAATAATAATTTGTATATAATGGGTAAGGCACTTTCAGACACGGATTATTTTAATGTCATTGATTTGAATTATTGATTATGATTTTGATGTTATTTATTAAGATTTTTAATTGTTAAGTACTATATTTACACAGTTTAAATAATGACGTTTTTTTTTGGCGGCATTCTGTAACATGTCAAAAGTTTCCTAAAGTGTGTGTACAATGGGTCCTTTTGGCTACATGTTCAAATGGGTCTGGGGTTGATCCTTTTGGTGTCTATTTTTTAATAAAATATAGGAAATTTATATTACAACATGTGACATTAGACCCATTTTCTTATTAGTTGTTTTTAGCTATGTAATCGGTTTGAACCATTGGAGAGATAACATGTAAAATTTAAGCTATCCATTCAAGTAAGTGGGTTAAGGATTGTTTCTTGATTTACTTATCACCGTATCCATATCTTTACAACAACCATATTTTATGTAGAACATAAATATGGAATACAATGGTGGAGGTTTTCATAAATTATTGAAAATGAGCTGCACTCCGAGGATCGTGATGATAATGATAACAACTTCGAAGGTGAAAAATCAGCTATCAATGAGCAAGACTTGGAAGATTTTGATTGAAGTAATGAAAATAGACCATTGGTTGAAGTTCGTTAAGCCCCAACTAAATGATAAGTGTTCTATGCTTAAGATTAGTTATGATTAGAATATAGATATTACCCAAATGATGTAATCTGTGATAGTGGTTGAAGTTCGTTAAGCCTCAACTAAATGATAAGTGTTCTATGCTTAAGCTTAGTTATGATTAGAATATAGATATTACCCAAATAATGTAATGTGTGATATTGTGATAGTATGCTATGTAGTTTGCAGTCGTCAAATTAAACTTTACTTACTCGATATATCCATCATTTTGTTACATTAAACTGTTAGATGACATTTTGCATTTAACATCAAAATTCATACATATTGCATTATCAAACATTTAGTAACCAAAACAAATTGCATAATACAATTCTTATTTTCCTACTTTTTTTTCATTTTACTTTGGGGTGAACCGTGAGTCCCCACGGGACTCTAACCTAGTATTTAATAATGATCGAGCAAAATCAGAATTCAACCCGGTTCGAATCCTATCCATTACAAGTACCAGACTACCCGAACCTTCTTCAAATCAAATATTTTAATTTATGTGTGGATTCTGTTTCCATTTGCGTCGTCTTCTATCTTCTAACCACGATCAAACATGATTCATTATTAACACTTTTCCAGCGATAGGTAACAAACAAAACCCTAATCATTCATGATTTTGCATTACTGCTCCATTATTTTTTATCTATTATTTTCCATTTTAAGTTGTCAAAGCCCTAATAATATCAAGTCCATCTGTGTTTAAAACACTTTGTCACTGTAATCTGCAAATAGGTTAATAACTTAAGCTTCGTGTAATTGACTGATTGTGATATTACTAATTTGACCTTTTGTTTTGTAATGAGGCTTAACTTCCTTGTCAATCTATTCTAGTTTTGACTTTTGAGGTATTATTATTGTCTGATTAACAAGTAACAGTAATGTTATGTATGAGTATGATGCTGATGTGATGTGTGTTTAGCTTCTAGTTCTAGACGACTTGCTATTGCAAGTATACGTTTACGAGGTTTGTTCGTTTTGGTCTAGAGAGCGTTTGGTGGAAACCATGACTTGTTTAGTAGCGGAACTTGTGTTAATGTATACACGACTGTCACGTCGGTAGTTGACCATAAATGTTAAGGTTAATAAAGCGTTATAGAAACCGAGAAAGATGTAGTTGTTTAACTTGGTTAGTTAAAGTTTCGATCTTCATTTGATGATGATTTGAAAATCGATGATTGAATTTCGTTAAGAAGCAGCCTGTAAGCAAAGTTTTCATGTTCATCCTTAAGGTTCTTTTCATGAATGGACTGTATTAGGGACTAAGTTTAATGTTTAAACATCAAGATTTGGAATTAAATGTAAAAAAATTTTGAATTAAAAGTTTTGATCATGTGTGTTTTAATTAAGATTCTGGTCCTTTCTTTGAGACTAAAATAAAACCAGATCCATTTTTTAACTGATAAGAACGGTGCTAGATCTGTGTCTCACTTATTGATGTACACTTTCTTAATTTAGGATGCTCAAGTTGTGCACTTGAAATCCGTATGACATACTGATTTCATTGTTTAGCAAGAAGGATTTATCTGTTTTGTCATTACATACAGGCATTCTAGATATATAACTAGTAGTCAGCTAGCCATATCGTTTTTAGATAGAAGGCGTATAATGTTTCAATTTAAGCTACTTCTGACTTATTCAGTTGCGCTACTAACAATAATTCTTACTACTGAGTACTGGCATCATTTAATCATGATATGAAATAATAGTTGGATGGGGCTTGTGTTTTCTGTAGCTCTAAGACGTGACCTGTTATTCCCAATATTTTTTATTTCAGGATTTGATATGAATAGGCAAGATCTAGACAACACCATGACCATACGAGCAAAAGCAGGTCCAGCAGTTTTCAAAACAAACGGGCAAAGAGAAGACAGAGAGTTTAGAATTCAGCCATGCGTAGGGTTAGAGTTTGACTCAGCAGAAGCAGCCCAAGCATACTATACTTCTTATGCAACTCAAGCGGGTTCAGAATTAGAATAGGTCAACTTTACAGATCGAGAGTTGACGGGTCAGTTATTTCAAGAAGATACGTTTGCTCACTAGAAGGCTTTCAAACCCCTTTAAGAACAGGCTGTCCAGCTTTCATAAGAGTACAAAAGGGCGATTCTGGAAAATGGGTTCTAGCAAACATGAAAACGGAACACAATCATGATCTTGATGTCTCAGGTGAAGTTTGTCCCCCAATTATTCAGAGAAAAGCCCTTCCCGACCCAAAACCAATATCCGTTGTATCGTCAAGAGCCGGAATCAGATCACTTGAAGATGATTGCCTGTCTGACGTTATTGATCTTAAACGGCTCAAACAGGAAGAACTCGAACCTACATTCGAACCGAGAGGTGAACCGGTCACAGGTCTTGTTTTCACATCTGCTAATGAAGCTTATAAATTTTACAACACTTATGCAGCTAACATGGGTTTCAAAGTTCGAATCGGTCAATTATTTCGTTCGAAAAACGATGGGTCGATAACTTCTAGAAGATTTGTGTGTTCAAAAGAAGGCCATCAACACCCTTCAAGAGTTGGGTGTGGAGCATTCATGAGAATACAGAGACAAGGAGCGGCTCGATGGGTTGTTGACCGTTTATCAAAGGAACACAACCATGAACTCGGCTCACCCTATGATGCAATTCAGATAAATAGTAAATCTTTTAAGGAGGAATTAAGTATGGGGTTGGAAAATTTGGATTTACATGAAACAAATGGTGGTCTTAGTTTAGTTAAAAGAGATAGAGGAAGTGGAATCGGAACTCAATGGTATAATGTACTTCTAGAATATTTTCAAGCTCGTCAATCTGAAGATACAGGCTTTTTTTATGCAATAGAAGTCGATAACGGGAGATGCATGAGTGTCTTCTGGGCCGATGGGCGGTCAAGATTCTCTTGCACTCAATTTGGTGATGCAATTGTTTTTGATACATCATACAGGAGATCGAGTTACACCGTCCCGCTAGCTTCGTTTGTTGGTGTGAATCACCATAGACAGCCCGTGCTTTTAGGATGTGCTTTGATATCAGATGAATCAGAAGAGTCGTTTACATGGGTTTTCCAAACATGGGTTCGGGCCATGTCCGGAAAACAGCCTGTTTCCATCATTGCAGATCAAGACAAACCCATTCAGAACTCGATCGCACAAGTTTTTCCGGGAACACATCATCGGTTTTCCCCGTCGCAGATTCTTGCTAAAGAACATGAAAATCTGGGGGCGTTACGGTCCATGGATGAATTCAAATTCGAATACGAAAGTTGCATTTCACAAAGCCAAACTACCAGTGAATTCGATTCCGCGTGGGGTGTACTTATTACAAAATATAATTTGGAGGAAAACACTTGGTTAAAAGAAATGTACGAAATGAGAAAAAGTTGGGTACCACTGTATATACGGGGAACATTTTTTGCTGGCATCCCAGTCGACGGGACTATGAAATCTTATTTCGGAACTTTTCTAACACCCCAAGTACCACTTAACGAATTCCTAACGCGTTACGAGAAAGCTATTGAGCATAACCGTGAAGAAGAAAGAAGCGAAGATTCCAATTCATTCAATTTACAACCCGTTCTTCATACAAAAGACCCATTAGAGGAACAATGTAGCCAGCTTTACACCATAACTGTATTCAAAGCATTCCAACAAGAGCTTCTAGAAAGTTACAACTACGTTGGAATAAAGATAAACATCGAAGGCACAATCAGCAGATATTTAGTCCAAAGATGTGGGAATGGAGATGAAAGAAACACAGTTGCTTTTAATTCTTCAAATCTTAATATCACTTGCAGTTGCAGGATGTTTGAGTTTGAGGGTATTTTGTGTCGACACGCATTAAAAGTTTTCCAAATTATGAACATAACAGAAATCCCATCCCGTTACATTTTGCACAGGTGGACAAAAAATGCTAAATATGGAATTCTTCGGGACGTTGATTCTGTTGGTGGGTCTGAGGATTTGAAGCCGTTGATGGTATGGAGTTTAAGGGAAGAAGCTCGTAGCTATATTGATGCAGGTTCAGCTTCTATAGAAAGATACAAATTGGCTTTCGAGATATTGCAGGAAGGCAGGCGCAATCTCTGCTGGCAAAATTGAACAAAGGTCTTTAATATCTCATCTTTTTTTTTACTTTTGGAATTAGATTTCAATATCTTGCAAATTAGGTTTTCTAGATCTAAAGTAGCAACTGCTTGTGGTGAGCTCAATGTTGCCTTTTGTAAACTGTGCTTTCAAGCCTTTAAGATAAGTAGTATAATATTAAGTGGCACCTTTGTTAGAGGTCGCAAAGTGGGCGGGTTGTCAAGCCTAATAACTTGTGCGAGTCGGTATAGGATGGGCTGGGTTGGGTTGACTTGACACAAGTTTTCTTCTTAATTTTCTTTTGTAAGTAATCAGCAAGGGTGTTCATTGAACGTTACGGAATCACTCTTACTGGAGCAGATTGGCTGGTTTGAGATATATACGGCTCGGTTCACAGTAAAAAAAACTCAAGTTTAACATTGTTAGTTCGTTTCATTTTGAAAATCAGGTTTAACAGTGCTGTTCATTTTCATTTTTTGGGTTAAATTCTAAACAGTGGCTTATTGGTTTTGGGTTATTTTCTCTATGGTGGTTATTCTTAAGTTAATAATGGTAGTAATACTAATAATATTACAATATCAAGGATAATTAGAAGAAAAAAAAAACATCTATGACATAACATGCCAAACAATAGCCAGTTAGTGATTATTTACATTGTTTTGATATATAAAATTTACAGATTTATAATTTTGATATATAATGTTATTGTGTTTGATAAATACAGTTCAAATCTATCATTCTATCTTAAATTAACACATAAAAAATTGATAATGTGATGTTTAATTGAAAAATGAAATAAATTTCGTGAAGTGTTTAAAAATAAAATTACACTCTAGTTAATATAATGGTATAGTGCATATAAGTTATGACTATTTTATAATTTCTCTTCTAAATAATCCCAATTTTAGAGTTTTTCCAAGACTTGACATCTCAGAAAAAAAGTAACTTACTGTATTTAAGTTAACATTATTTTTCTTGTTATCCCATAACAACTACATACAGTAATTAGAAATAATAACACTTTACATGGCCATAACAATCTAAGATATGTAAATAAATATTCTTTTGCACATAATATTTCATAATATTTTAAGCTAAACACATTTTTTCTTGTCCTCTCTTTTTCCTTATTTCCATCCCACAATTCAAGCAACTTGTTTCGCTTAAAAGTTAAAACCACAACTCACAAACTTCACCTTGCAAAACAATTTTCAGTTTTTTTCCGAGTCTTTCTGAAAGAAACTTATATCTATCATTCACCAAACAAACCACTTTGTTGATCATTAGATCTCCTTTGGCTTCCGCTATGTTCTTTATCTCGCTTGACGACTTCACGCGATGGTAAGAAGCTTTCCTATAGGCGCGAATCCTCGAAGCCATTCGTTACCATCACGGGCATTTATATTTGCTTTTATAGCGGCTACTATCGCAGTAGTTTCATTTCTTTGTGGGAAAAAGAAAAGAAAGCGATCCCTTTCATCTGCTAACCATGCAACAAGACCCAACACGAATACTAATCAACCACTCGTCTCTACAACGAAAGATCACACAAAGGACGCAACATATGTCGAGATCGAAGATCAGGACCATGGTCCTTCACCACCCAAATCATCGGTACAAAATGAAAACAAAGTACTTCCAACACTACCAAGATTGGCCAGCATAAGGGCGACTTCATGCCGTGTTGGTGAGGCCTCGAACAGACCTCAAAGTGCGAAACTGACATCAAGTTTGAGTATGCGATTAAGCGGCAGATTCAAGGGGCACAAGAAAGTGCCCAAAAAGGATGAAAATATAAAAGATGACAATGTACATGAAAATGATAAACTGACACATGAGGATTCACTTTTGAATAAAACCATCATTCTTGGGGGGAAATGTAGGATCCCGGATGAGGATGAAGATGACATAATTCTTGATGAAAATGGACAACGAATCACAACATTTCATCGAAAACAATCGTGTTCTTCTTCGATGTCTCAACAAAGCTCAGACACTAATCAAGATTTGATCTGCAATGAACATCAAAAACGTTAGATATGAGTTACTTAACATTTTTGTAATGTGTGTTATTGAACAGTCATCTAATATGGATGAGATATAGCTCCATAAGACATAAGTTATATCAATGTCTGAACCAATTATTCATTTGATCATGGCATACTTGATATTGGTAAACTGAGTCATTAAGTTGTAAATGAATGAGAGTAAATGTAAAAGTTACTAAGAAAAAAGTTAAATCGACGTATAGATAATTTAGATCCAAGACCATTACCAGGTATTGGACCGGTCCGGTTAAGGATCTTCTTGCTTTTATTTTAACTAGGGGTATTAAACGCGGCGCGTTGCGCCTAGGTTAAATAAACTATCAAGTCACAGAGAAAAAAAATTTACCAAAGAACTTGTGAATACCCCTAGTTTGGTTAAATTGTGTGTTTCACATCAATGTGGAATAATAAAAAACAATTCAGTTGCGGTTTTCGTATTATAACGATACATGTGACGATATTGTTCGGTAGAAATTAGTATAGTTCGTTAAAGATACCCACATAGTACCGGTACTTGCAAATTTGTAACATACTCGCTTGTAAATTGTAATATACTCATTGTACTCGGATTTATAATGAAACTGTACATTTAAAGTTGTAAATAGAGGAGGCAGAGTTATGTTTTTAATAGAATAAAAAAATAAATAATTTAATAAAACAAATAATGATCAAACTCATTACTTTTTATAAAAAAATAAAAAAAACATCAATTAAATTGGTATTAACTCGTATGCACATAAATCATGTGTTTAATCGACTCCAATTTAAATTGTATTACCTATATTCTTAGGTATGATGTAGTCTTTTAACTGTTTTACACAAACAATGTAAAAAAACTTACTAAATAAGTTTCTTCGAATAATAAAACGTTCTTATTCGTAGTAAAAAAAGTTAAATCTTGTTTTGGTTGTGTAACATGGTTAATTTGGTTATGATCCAACAACCAACATGCCTTGATTAAAAATAAACATAGAAAATAAATACATTTAACATAAAGACTAAAGAGAGAACACAATCTTATTTAATTACTCTACTTTCTTATAAAGTATATAAAAATCCCATGTTATCATCTCTTGTGTGTACTATCTGTCTCCATGTAACCTCTTCTATCTTTCTCTACACATTTAGAAAACTCCACCTTCATCCCATTTTTTGAAAAAAAAAATTCTGGATTTTTCGTTTTCATTTGTTATGTGTGTGGCTTTCGATTCTCACATCATCACCACTTGACATAACCATCATCACCTATGTTTAGATTTGTGAAGAACAACCCCAACTCACCCTCTCCTCTAACCACCCCGAATCTCTCATCAAACCATCGCATCCTTTAAAGCCTTCACCGTCGTTCGGCTTCAACGCCAATCGATGGCCCAATCAGGTTGTTTTACCCCTAGGGGCCGAAGAACCAAGCAAATCTACTGCACTATTGCCTTCGAACCACTCACTTGCTCCTGCCTTTCGTCATCAACACACCCATATCGACCTTGGGTCCTCTTACTCTCTGTCCGTGTCTCTCTACATGACAGAAAAAAAAACCTAGGTAAGGATCTAACTCATTACTTTTTATAAAAAAAATAACGAAAACCATCAATTAAATTGGTATTAACTCGTTACTCGTATGCACATAAATCATTTTGGTGGTTTGTTGGCGAGACTTTACCGACAGATTTGGTGGCCGGAGGGGTTTATCGGCAGATTTGGTGGCGTAGCAGATGTATAGGAGTGGGATGTGGGTGGTTGTATTTGTTGGCAACATCAGTGATTTTACCGACAGATTTGGTGGCCGGAGGGTTTATCGGCAGATTTGGTGGCGTAGCAGATGATATATAGGAGTGGGATGTGGGTGGTTGTACTTGTTGGCAACATCAGTGATTCGTGGCAATTAGATTTGTAAATGGAGCGGACACGTATCATATTAGTGTGAGAAAGCAGATGACAGCCGGACACATATCATATTATTGTGATGACAAACCAGATGACAGCTGTAATACCAACCATAACATTCCACGCCAGAGATATCTTAAGTAAAATGAAATAATATACCTTGATATTCTATTTAATTACAAAATTGCCATAAAATACTGTTCAAATCACAAGGTTAATTATTATAGTTAAATTTTTGTATATTTTTTAATAATCTTATTACTTGTTTTTTAATTACTTCAAAACATTATAATTACTATATATATTAAAATACAACTGATTGCTACAGTAGCTTTGCTTAGCTACAGTGTTTTTTTTTTTTTTTGGTAGGTTAAACAGTGGTGCTTTTTTTGTCTTTACATGTGATCATTTTTATGAAATTTTTTTATTTTATTTTTTTAGACTTTAGGTACAGTGGTTTTTTTTTTTCTTGTGTTTAAATGTAGGTCACTTTTAGGAATTTTTTTTAATTTTTTTTTTGTCTTTGTACTTAACTTTGGGTAGAGACTTAGGAAAATGGTTTTTTTTTCTCTTACGTACATGTCGGTAGAAATTTAAATTGGCTTACGTATTGACGTAAATTTTTTTTAATGGTTTTTTTTTTCCTTTATATGTAGGCCATTTTTAGGAACTTCTTTTTTGTGTGTGTGTCTTACGTACAGGTTGGTAGAAATTCAAATTGGCTTACGTTTCGACGTAAACTTTTCAAAAAAAAAATGAGTCGGCCGAATATAATACGCTATTATTAGATGACATAAATTCGAATTGCGCCCCGTAACGCGGGCGGATAAAAACTAGTATATATTAAAATACAACTTAGTTGATACAGTAGCTACACTCACATTTTCACTGTGTGAGCTACAGGACTACAGTAGGGTACAAATGGTTTGAACATAGAGTACAAATACTTTGTTCATATATAAACATCAAGCAGGGAGCCAGAGAATGAGGGATGCTTCGAGAAAGATAGAGAGGATCAACAACCCTCATCTTCATAGTGACTCTGGTTCAACATCGACCACTGATTTTGGCAAAGAGATGAAACTAACGGTGAGCGATAAAGGTTTCGGATTAAGGTTCCGATGATAATATATGGCCTCTATTCATGGCGATTTCCTCCATTTTGTCTAGCAAGGTACGCTTCTTTCTTTGGTCTCTGTTTGGTTTATGGTTTGCGGCGGCGACGGTTATCCTATTGAGGGAATCAGGTGTAGTTTTAGACAATTACATATGCCTTTTAGTAGTCTCTCTTTCATGAAATTAAAGTAAGCGATCTTGAGTTCAAATTGAAGAGGCTAAACAGTTAAAGCATCAACCCTAATCGGTTCTATCAGGTAAATTGTCTTTTCAAAACCCTTATTTGCTTTTGTCCATCTTCAACATCTGGTAAGCCCTAGGGACTTCTTCATTTATTTATTCATCAACATTGAATAATGAAACTAAATTTGTTGTGATGGATGCAATCGGAACTTAAGAAACATAATAATGACCTGGAACTTTTTTTTTTAAAGGCAAAAAAAAAAAAGCACACACACACACATTTGCAATTTGCAATTTTTGTGCATTAAAACAAACCATTAGGTAATTAGATTTATAGCTCCGGTCTTTCAGCTAGCATACAAAAATTTCATTTTATATTTGAGATTCCTTACTAAAGTTGCCAAATTAACTTTTGCTTTATTTAATTTTCATGCGCCATAATGGTTGTTCAGTTTAGAATCTACAAAGTAATTTTGTATATCAAAACAAACCGTCGGGTAATTTAGATCTATAATATGTTCTTTGTTGTGTCATAGTAGATGCCGATGGCCCTGATTGTGTTTTGGGGAGTTTTTATTCTCCTACAGTAACAGTAGGATTTCATTAATCGATTCTGATCAGTTAATTATCTTCTAGAGCCTTATTTGAATGTGAATTTGAATTCCAAATTACTATAGGTCTGGGGTCATAGTAGATACGAAGGGTCAAACGGTTATTTTGGTAGAATGTTACATAGCTAATTAACATAAATGATATAATCATATGGGAATCTAAAGTTTTGGTTTTTTTTTTTCTAGAAATTTCAAACTAAAGAGATTCTTTACTTTAATTTGTTATCGGAATTGGTATTACTTTGATGTTGTCTGGCTTTTTCACAGCATAAGATGGTTTCGATTCTTAACGGGTTAACTGGATTTCATGGATTTGTAAACAAGGAAACCAACATTTCTTAATATTATTATATAGATATGATGTTACTTACTATATTTTAATGGAATTTTGGAGATATTCAACAATGAATTAGATTAATCTTTTTATCATCATGTACGTTGTTTTCTTTGATCCGACCCAGTTTTGATTTCTTAACGAAAATTCATGGATTGTATACAATTGTTAATCTACATTTTAATGTTCAGTGGGCAGAAAGTTTCGGGTCAACCAATAAAGTGACAACATCTGATGAAATGAGAGTGGATTCATAAATATAGCACGATCCCACGGGTTTCTATCATCGGTATTATCTGTCATTCTCTACTTAATTAGGTGCTATACATGTTGGGTGAACTATAATGTGATATTTGTGCATTCGTTCAATTGGTTTGCATGTATTCAAGTATGGTTTTACAAGAAGTTGTAATGGAAAGGCAATATGCAACCTGCTCATTTTGGTCATATCATGTTTCCATGTGGACACTTGCGCTATAATTATAATAGAGGTGGTGTTATCAAGGATTACGAAGGTCAGAATAAGAGTGCGCCTATTCGCTACATCTTGCATCCTCCATCATCATCGGTATTGGCCTCCCATTCTCTACTTTTTTTTTGTAGGTTTTATGCATGGTGGGTGAATGTTGATGTAGCATGATACAAACAAGGAATAAAAACATGCATCTTATATCAATGAAACCACAATACTTCTGCTTTTTTACCGTATCCACACTCTCAGGATGCAAAAGTGATATTTTTAAAGTTAAATCATGAACTTATACATGGTTGACGTATTGTATTGCAATCTTATCTTTCTTACATTACATACAAAATGATACTTACCACATTTTTTATTTTAAATTGGGTATGTGTCCAAACCCTAGCAAGTAAAGCATATATTTAATTTGTTGCAACTTTTTAACCATCTTTAGTATTTTATGCCTAACAAAGTTTCTTGAAAAAATTAGTTTAGTGCGCCGCAACGCGCGCAGGGTTTAATACTAGTTTATAATTACACTAAACTACACTTCGTGTCAACGGGGCAGGTTAGTTCGAGACGTTCCGGGTTGTTAATGGGTTAGGTCAGGTCAAGACATTTCGATTCGTTAATGGGTCAGATCGGGTCAAGTGGTTTGAGACGTTTCTACATTTTTAGTTTTCTTAGCCTTATGTTTGGCCTTATCGAAGTCTTATTGTATATGTTTGTTAGGCTGAGGGATGTGGTTTCCCTTATTCACCTCAGCCGCTCAGCGTCACATTACTTTCTCCTACCTCTTCCCCCAAACAAGGGTGTGACTCCCCCTTCTTCCACATAGGATCCTTAACCACCTCATCGTTTCCACACCTCTCAGCCTTAGGGTGACGTATGGGTACTTCCAAGGAAATTTGTTACCTTATTGGTGTCAAGTTTACTTCTTTTATCTATTCCTACTATTATGTTTCCACACAATTTTATGTTATTAGTTATTTCTTTTTGTTTTATTTTTTTTATTTGATGTGCCACATTTTGTGTTATTAGTATTTTTCTCATCAATTTTTAATACCGTTTGTTATATTATTTGGATATTATACTTTACACGCTAAAAAAACATTTTAGGATTTCAATGTTTTTGAGCGAGCAATTTCTTTATTTTCTGAGATAGCCCGCTCTCTTGTTTTCATACTCTACCAATAATGTGCTACGAAGATGATTTAACCAAATAAGTTTGTTTGAGATATTCTTACATCGGTATCAATTTCTAGAATAATATCAAAATAATTAAGATGGAATTTTTTTTCTTAATATATCTTGAAATTCCCAACCTCGTGGTCTTAGACGACAATCGAGCACGATGATCAGCAGGGCCGGTTCTAGGGGTGGGCGAGCCGCACCCCCGGCCGAGGCCCGTTTATTCCGAGGGCCTAAATTTTGACTTTCTCCTTTTATAAATTTGATATATAGATTAATAGAATGAAATTTTTAACTAAATAAGATTTGGCCTAGTGGTTAAGGCGCTAGCATTATTAATGTTGGTCACGAGTTCAAGACTTACTCTCTTCATTTATGCTATTTAACTTCTTTTTTAATTCCTTGGCTTTCATTCTTATATTTGTTGTTAGTTTGTTTTTCAGATATATTATTATTTCCTAGAAGTAGTTGTAGGCTTGTAATTTTATCAATCGAACTTGTGCGGATGAGGTGATCTTTAGGGTGGCGCTCCGTTCGGCTATTCAAAAAAAATTAAAAATTTTAACTTCAATATAATATCATAATGATTTAGAATTTATAAACTGAGAAAAAATGTTTTTAAAAAAAAATAAAATAGGTATATAAATGTGTCATTGCATCACGTGTGGGCCTTTAAACCTCCTCAACTTTTATTATATAAATTCAATTTTAAGCATGTGGTGTTTAAATTTCTTCGTTGTTTTTTTTCGTTTTTTATAGAAACCACATCAAAACCGATCAAGTTCCTGCCAGCCGCAACATGAATGATTGATTTTGTTAGGTCATAAGGGCCTTTTCTTTTTGCTCGTACAAGGCACTTGAATTCTCAGGACCGGCTCTGATGATCAGGCTATTTAACTTATGGCTCACGTCAATTGAAACATATAAATCTATACTCTTAGTTGTACCTAATATAAATCTACCCTCTTAGTTGTAATTAACAACGCAACCGGATCTTGAAGCCAAATTAATTATTATCACGTGTACCATCTTTTTTTTTTGAACGGTCAACAAATTGGAATCACTCACGGAACACTGGAGTATCACGTGTACCATCTTATAATAATGTATAAACTCCAACTTCAAACCATCCACCGATTATTAAACAATATCGTTTATCATGCTTACAAATTAACCCTTAAAAAAAGTGTGTGTATATATAGAAGGTTTGGGTACAAAGTCCACATTTCGTGAGAAGGATTAAGAATTGACATGTAGTCTTCATGTTTTGGATTTAGATTTGATGTTTTGAGTTGTCTTTGTTAGAAAAACACCAAACATAAATATTTAAAACACAATGCAATGTATTATAGCCATAAAATTTAAAACATAGCTAAAATACCCAGCTAAAACACAAGAATTTAAAACATATGTTCTTAGCATGGTGTTTTAAGTTTTTAAGCCTAAAATATATTGTTTTGTGTTTTTTATTGTTATGTATGGTTTTATTTTAGCCAAAATAATCTAGAACATCATGACTAAGTATAAAAAATGATGCCTAACATATCAATTTTTTGTCACACCTCAACCGATGGCGGAATACATCGAGACGGGACTTGTGATAAATTGTTCAAAGACTCATGATACTAAATTGTGGGAATGTAATTTTAAATAAGTTGATTTCATAACATAATCAAAAGGGGTACATCTTGTTCATAGAAAAGGAAATTACAACATAACAACAAAATTAAAATAGTGCGTTTCTAAGTCCAATCCTAGTTAGGTTCTTGGATCATCATATCAAGCATTCCATGCAACATGTATAAAATATTCGTCAACACATAAAGCATTGGTGAGTATACTAGTTTTGGTTTACATACATAGTATAAAGAGTGTTTAACTCGAATCCTCATGCTATAGTTTTCTAGTCTAGATGTGCATGCAACATACAAAAGGCATACTCAAACCATAGATTACCACTAGCATATCCTATCACCGAAGTGAAAGGCCGATTAGATTACTTAATAATGACCCATAAAATGGGCGATATGCTACTCCTATAGCGCTATACATGTTAAGGTAGGCTTGCAAAGTTAATGAGTTATGCTAAGGCATTTGTATATAGTAATTGACATATAGCATGGCATAACATATAAGCATGATTGATAGATTGAGTTTAGGTGCTTAGAAGATTCATAGAGTGATTTTAGTGTGGTTTTTGATAGAATACATGTTAAGTCCCAAATAGTGATAAAATGGAAAAAGGGACAAGTATGAACTCACCTTTGTGTGCGTTTGACAAGTTTGCGAATGAGAGTCTTGGAAGGATTCGGTAGAGCTCTGATTATCCTATTAGGTGCAACGGAGTTGTTTAGATTCAGAGGAATGAGTTTAGTGTCAAGAATGTCATGTGTCGCCTAAAGGCGGACCAAACACAAACCTGGCAGCGGACCAAACAAAATTAAACGTCGGGTTTTCCCTGGAAGCGGGCTGTCGGGCGGGCTAAGGGCTTCGTGCGTCCGGGGTGGGCCGGGCTGTGCCCCTGTCTTTGCCACTGGGGCCCGCCTACGAAGTACCTGGCGTTGTTTAGTTGGCCGTTCAAAAAAAAAAAGATCGTCCAAGGAGATTTCTTTGTTGAAAAATCAGGCCCCAAACGAAACACAAATAACACTTTTATAGTTTTATTATTGAGGACACTAATTACAATAATCTTAACCATCTATTTATACTAAACTAAACCTAAACCTAGTATAACTCAAATACTAATTAAATAAATATTAAACCCAAACTAGATAACCATATCTTAATACTAATACTTATCTAAACTTATTAGCATTATCTTGAACCCTATTTGACTCCAAATAGGATTACTCCTTAGGAAAGACTATAGAAAAACTGAATTGGCGTGCTGTCTTGAAGAAAATAAGTGATGTTGAAAAAATGACTTCTAACAATCTAAATGCGTATTCTTCTATATATTAAACGAAGAACACTTGAATAGTGCATAATAATATATTAATAACGTGTGGCAGCAGTGTCTTGCTAACATTCACTGAATCATTTTGCTTTTTATTTTTATTTTTTTTATTAATAAGGTCTTTGTTTTTAACATACTTGTAATAATACTTTTCGTACTGGTTCGGTACGGTACTGAATTTGTTAATTTACCTTTGCATACCACTACCAAACCATTTTTTTCTTACCATAGTTGTAATAGTACATTTGGTACTCGTACCGATCTGAAACGATACCGTCCCGTTACAATCATTTTCGGTACAGTTAACAGAGTCCATTTTTACCGGTACTTTCAGTATGGGTATCTATTCGGTACCGGTATAGTGATCACGCGTTCTGCGACAGCGCACGAGTGTAAATCACGTCCCGCGGCAACGCGCGGATAAACTAAAACTCTAGTTAAAAATTAATCCTGAGTCACAACTCATTTTTTTAATTTTGTTCTTAGACTTAATCCTACTTCTTTCCTTTGTTTCTGTACTTGATATAATTCATTACCAAAACTCCTACCTCATTTGTAGCGTGACATTATTATTACTACTATAATTAGCAAATTGTGTTTGAGAGTGTAGAAACACTGTTGCAAACTGTACAACATGTTAATGCATTTGGTACAAACCTCCTATGCGTGGTTTTGTACGTCTCCATGTTTCTTTGATTTGCCACGTGCTAAGTAATTGCAAGCCCTGTCCCATTCTATCATCCACTGTATCTCTATAGTCACAGCCAGCCACAAGAACCACCAAAACATCACCCTTTCTTCTCTCTCTTAAAAAACTCAAACCCATCAACTCTGTGCCACCGCGTTAATTTAGTCGGTGCAACCACCGTTGAACCGTGGTGGTAACCATAGGGGGTCGAAAACGATTCCTCTACCGCTGATCTCAACGGTGTTCAGGTAAATTATTCCCCTTCTTTTCTTTTCGTGGTGATAAATTTATAGCTTGCCGATCGTTTCCTTTGTTTTTCGAAATTTTAATCTCTGGGTGGGTTGTGTCTTAGTCCTTTCGTTGCCTATTTGAATGCAATAAATAAATGGTTTCGATTACAGTAGTTTGGGTAGCTGTTGTATGTGTAATGTGTCTCATTCGTTGAAATTATGTGTGATTATAATTAGTCACTGTTTGTGTTGATGTTTAAATTGCTGCGTGTTATCTACTTTCGTGTTCCTCAAATTAACTTAGAGCCCAGGTCAGATTGTGTTTAAACAAATGAAAAGGAAACTGCAGTCAGATGTTATCTTACTTACCTCTTTGCAAATATTGGACTTTTTAAGTGCATCACAAAATATGTTGGGTGGGTCATCCATGATTCTACTTTTCATTTGTTTAAACACCCACCAGGCTGAATCTATTATGCGGTTATGTTCTAATAGTAAGTAATACAAGGTCTGCTTAATTTCCATGTTTAGTCCCTAAATATGACATGTGCACCTGTTACTTGCCGCTATTTTTTGGTCGTTCAGACAAATATCTAGTTATAAAATAACAACCAAGATTTCTTCTTTTACTTTTGTTGTTACAGTTTATAAATAATTACATTGTACGTATGAAGGGGTGTAAATGACACGTAGCGACTCGAGAGCTACCCGGGATCGGCTCGGTAAAAAGCTCGAACGAGCCGAGCCTTAACGAGCCCAAGCTCGAGCCTGAAATATGGCTCGTTTAGTTATCGAGCCCTATATACAAAGCTTGATTGGGCTCGCGAGCCTAAACGAGCCCAAACATAATTATAAGTTATTTATATATCTCTTATAATTTATAGTCCACATCTCCAAAGCCCAAGTCCTTATTTCATAGGCCCATTTAATAACGCTCGCGAGCCGAGCTTTTGCGATCTCGAGCCGAGCTTTGAGCTTGTGTGAGATTGTTCTCAAATCACCTCGAGCCGAGCTCGAGCTTTTGATTTTGCTAGCGAGCCGAGCTCGAGCTCAAGATTGTAGGCTCGAACCGAGCCGAGCTCGAGCTCCATAAAACCATCACAAACCGAGCTCAAGCCCAGTCAGGCTCGGGCTCGGCTCGGCTCGTTTACACCCCTCGTATCCTTCTTCTTGAAAGTGGTTACATACACTGATACAACGACTAAATTAATACATGTTACATTATATTTAAACATTTAATACACCATTTAAACAGAAATATTTGCTTTCTGATCCAATGTTTTGTTTTGTATGTCTCGCATTTGTTCCTAGTGTGTTGTATGCATGCATTTATGAAGTGATAACATGTATAATATAAACATATTTCAATTTTGTTGACATATAAAATGCATCATATAATTAATATACATATAGCAAGACCTGTATAATTCGTTGGCATCTATTTATTTTTCTAGTATTGATCTAAGATATTGCTAATCATAAAAAAAGGGAAAATTAGACAATATCTTCATTTTGACAAAAAAAACAACAAAATAGTCATTGAATTTCATATTCGCAAAAACAGACATTCAAACTTCAATTGTGTAAGATGTAAGACTATTAGGTGTTGGCATCTTCATGATGGGCCTCCACATAGGCGTCACGTAGGAGTGGGGGGAGAGGCATCCTGATGATGGTCCTCCAAAGGGGTGGTGTGCACTATGATGACGGGCCTCCTCATTGGTCAGAATTATTAAAAATAATAAATAAATCAATTAAAAAACAATAAATTGGCACGGCATGCCCGGCTTGTGGCTGCCGCCTATGCCGTTGCCGGCCCTAGGGGGTGGTGTAGCCCGGGGCGGCATAGGCTTGCCTCCCCTATGCCGGTGCCCATACCCATTAGTCTAAAATGAAAGAGCCAGAGCTTCACCCATTTCGAGATCCATATCTAATTAAAGTTTTAAGGTCTAGTGTAGTGGAGCGCTGTGGAGAGCGTTTTGGACCCCCATAGCGCCCGGCACACCGCCCCCGCCGGCGCTATGGGGGCGTTTTGGTTGGGCACCGCCTTGCTCATAACGAGCATTTTGAATGGATGTTTGTGCATATGACCGTTGAATGGTCTTATTTTTATTTAAAAAAAAAAATTCAATCTCTCTCTCTCTCTCTCTATATATATATATATATATGTTGAGACACATAGAACACACACATTCACACACATACAATACACACATACAAAACTATAACCCTCAAACAAATTCAACACATAAACAAATCACCAAAATGTCGTCTCCTCCCTCCGAAGACTCGTTTGTCGATCTATATAAGCAGTTTTTTCACGATGACCGGTAGTTAGCTCTTGGCCTTCCAGTTGAAAAACAACGTCGATGAAGCCGTCACGGCGCGGAAGAGGAAGAAGCCGTTACGAGTGCGGCTACGCTAGCGGCTAGCGCGATGCATCATATAAATAATTCCGCCCCACGGCCGATATTGTCTAGGCAATATATAGAGCGAGACCGTATAGCCGCCAATGAGCGTTTGATGAATGACTATTTCAATGAGAATCCGGTTTACGGCCCTGGTATGTTTAGGCGAAGATTTAGGATGCGTAAAAACTTATTTTTACGCATCACCGAAGATTTAGAGTCCGCCTATGACTACTTTAAGCAAAAACCCGACGCTAGGGGGTGTTTAGGATTCACCGCAATTCAAAAGGTGACTTCCGCAATACGTGTACTCGCCTACGGGAACACATACGATATCAATGATGAGTATTTGAAGATGGCGGAGAAAACCACACGCGATACCTTGGAGTATTTCTGCTACGGTATTTACAAATATACATATATTTTTTTATATATACATATAGTAGGTACATTTTTTTTGATACATTAGTAGTTACATTTTATATATACATTTGATTTTTTTAGGTATATGCCAATTATTTGGAAAAAGATACTTGAGAAACCCGACATGGAGCGACCTTCAACAACTATACGAAGCGCATTTAGAAAGACATGGATTACCCGGTATGATTGGTAGTATAGATTGTCGTCAATGGCGATGGTATGCTTGTCCAACCGCATGGCGAGGTCAACATACACGCGGTGACCAAAAGGGACCAACGTTGGTTTTACAAGCAGTTGCCTCACAAAACCTGTGGGTTTGGTCGGCCTTCTTTGGTCTAGCCGGGTGTATGAACGACATAAATACTTTTCAGTTTTCGCCATTGCTAGAGTCTTACATTGGCGGAACAATACCAAAATGTGGGTTTTATGCAAATAATAATTACTACGAGCATGGATACTACTTGGCGGATGGTATATATTCGGAGTATTCAATGCTCGTCAAAACGTTTAGTCAGACACAAGATGAAAAAAAGGCAATATTTTAAAAGAGTTCATGAGTCTGCAAGAAAGGAAGTCGAGAGGTGTTTTGGCGTTCTTCAACAACGATGACATTTTGTTAGAAATCCTTATCGTGTGTGGGAAAAAGAAAGGATTAGAACGGTGATGTATGCTTGTATCATAATGCATAATATGATACTTGAAGACGAAGGAAAGGCAATATGCCCAAACTATGTAGCAGAAGAAGATGTTCCAGGGACGCAAGCGACACAGGAGGAGAGATTCCAAAACAGTTCCATGTTGCGTTCCAAGGATATACATAACGCGTTGAAGGCGGATTTGGTGGAGGAAGCATGGGCGATTCGCCCGATTCATCACAACCAAGAAGAAGAAGAAGAAGAAGCAGGAGGGGGAGAAGAAGAAGGAGAAAACGAAGAAGGAGACGACGAATAGTTTTTTTAAGTATTTGTAGTTTTTTTAAGTATTTGTAACTTTTTTTAAGTATTTGTTGTTTTTTAGTATTTGTAATTTTTTTTAGTATTTGTAAGTTTTATATATTTAATGAAAAATAATTTAAACTATTTAATATTATTATTTAAATAAGAAAAGAATAATTAACCAATGATTACCCAATCATTTATAACCCCCTCATAACCCCCCTTCCCACTACACCATCTTTTTCCATAACCCCTCAAAACCCCTTTCTATTACTTTTTAATATTTTAATACCATAACCCCCCACCACTACACACTAAGATTGGTTTGTAAGCTTTCAAACTTGGTCTATACTCATTTAATTTATTAGCTACTTTATATTTATATACGTATTTATATTTTTATTATATTAATATAATGTATATTATTCAATTATTTTTATCATATAATTATATATTTAATACAGTAATATTTATTATCTATAATCTATAACTTATAATAAAAGAATTGAACTTTGATTATGTGGCATTCAATTGAGGCCTCAACCCCTCATTGAATGTGCCACGTGGCATCATGTAGGATTTTTTAATTTTTGAGTTTTATTAATAAATCTATATATATTATAATTATTTTAGGAAAAGATAAGAATTTAAAAACAAAATTAAATTTTCTCTCTAATGTTTCCTCCCATAACTTTTAAACGTTAATATATTTTATATACGAGATTTTTTAAAAAAAAAAATTACACCAAATTAACGAGCGTTTTGTTATCTTTCCAACGAGTACCGTAGTACTATATAAAAAACGGAGAAAAAAACAACTATTTTTGTGGGGTTTTGTTTTCAAATATATTTTACTCTACTAATAAATCACAAACGATAAACATTAACTTATGGCAGAAATTTGTTTAAAATAGATATTATTATTATTATTATTATTATTCATTAATCATGTATTGGCAAATCATTAATTATGTTATTATATTAGATATTTTATTATGTTATATAAGATATTTCAACCCCGGGATAAAAGCTAGTGTAATATATACACACACACTTTCTTTTCTTTATTCTTTTAATACACTTTAGATACGCATAATTCTTTTTACACTTTCTTAATCTTATTGAAACATTTTAAATATGCAGCAAGTTTTTTTCTCATCGGGTTACCAATTATTAACTCCATTGAGCTAACCATAAAATTTAGTTAAAACATATAAAAAACAACGGAAACTTCATGCATAGTATTATATTATGCAACTGACACCAACCGGCGCTTGAGGTGCATGATTTTAGTGCTATTGATGACGGTTGAACTTGGTGTTAGTCCAACCGTCATCGGGATTAAAAAAAAAACTTAAATCAAAGTGAAAAAACTCAGCCAATGATCTCCAGCCCAGCTGGTTTGAGGTGGGAAGGTTTACCTCCTTGGAGGGTTCCTGCCCGGGTTTGGTCTCAGGTTCGATTCCCACGTTCCACCGAAAAAATAACCGTTGGGTTTGAAAGGAGAAACCCGTGTGGTTCATATGGAATTTGATCCTGGGCAGTGGTCGCTTTGCAACATGGGGTTTACCGCTGAAACACTACTTTCCCAAAAAAAAAAGTGAAAAACTCAGGACTACAGTTCTCAAAGCAATGCATATAAATAAAAATAAACTAAACTGAATATAAAAAAGATGATACATATTCAAATAATATGATTTATAAAAAACTAGGTCAAAACGGCATTTTATTTTAATAGGTCGGATATGGGCATATTCCTGATTTCACCAAGGAAAGTCTTAACTTACATCATGCAGAAGTGAACATTTCTAGTCACAAGAAGTTAATCTCTAGTCACTAGATGTTAATCTAGTACTTTGTTTTACATTCTTAATTTATCCCCTACCGACTGAAAATCATAATGAGTGTGAGTGCATGTGGACAATCTCACATAATTGCTACAATAAATATTTAAAAATTTATTTTACATTACATAAAACTTAACCGATTACTTCATGACTATGATTGACAGGTAATGGTAACCAATTAACACGTGTTCACCTTCATGCAATGCATGGATTCAAATTTTATAAATGTTCATGGTGCTTTGTGAACACACTAAACATTTTTATTTGATGTGTTTTTTTTTTTTTTTAACTTTGTTTAATGTTTTAATGCAGGTTTTTGTTGTCATCTATGAGTATATTTTGTGGCCGTTTTGTCTACGTTGGGTCGAGCTAAAGTGGTGGATATAGATGAGATAAAGAGTGTGTCTAATTACGAGGTCGATGGAACATTAAGAATATTCGTAGGATTTGAGACCAATTTATAAGAAATTGGATTATTATTGGTAAAAGAAAAAAAAAAGAAGTTTCGAAAATGGCTTCTTCCCAAGGTGTTTCTTTATCAATTAAGGAGGGTTCGGCTCTTGACACATTGCCGGTGTATGTAAAGGAGCTAATCGCAGGAGGTGTTGCTGGAGGAATATCGAAAACCGCTGTTGCCCCATTGGAAAGGATCAAGATCTTGGTGCAGGTGAATTTTAGTATTTGACTTCCATTGTGTCTGTCACTGCTAGAAATTTTTGACGACAATATCTGTCGTCAAAAATGTCTAGGAAACTGTAGTTAGCGAAAGTTTCCTTTCCGCATAAAATATGTTGTGAGAAAGTTTTTCCAACAAATATTTCCTACACATTAAATACATAAAAACTAATATTTTTTGTAGGAAAAATTTTTCGAAATTGGGAGTCATAAATAAATATATAAGAAAAAAAAAAATTTGGTTGGAAAATGATTGGATATATGTCACTAATACTATATTAAGGGTTTAAAATACCGTGTTTTGTTGAAATGTGTAGGAAATCAATTCTGAAATTTTAATGTTTATGTTGTTTATTTGAATAATTCAGACACGAACCGAAGGTTTTCATTCTCTGGGAGTCCATCAATCGCTCAAGAGGCTGCTAAAACATGAAGGGGTTGCAGGGTTCTACAAGTATGGCTTCAAGTTAACATTTTTCACAGTTAAAACACAAATATTTGACACCATCAATCTAACCTGGTTTTTAATGTTTTTTAGAGGAAATGGTGCTAGTATTCTTCGAATCATACCATATTCATCGTTGTATTTCATGACATACGAGCGATACAAATGTTGGATACTAGACAACTACACTGTATTTGGAACAGGTCCGGTTGTTGATCTTTTAGCCGGTTCAGCAGCAGGTGGGACTGCTATTCTATGCACATATCCCCTTGATTTGGCTCGTACCAAACTTGCCCATGAAGTGAGTCTGTTCTTGCATGACATGCTTGTGCTTATAACAATGTGTAAAATATTTTTTTTTTCATGTATAAATAGTTTACCGCTAGAGAATTTGGCAATTATGACAAAAAAAAAAGTTGCAAAATTTGCAACCTAATTCATTGGCAATTGTGACAAAAAAAAATACGGTGAAATTTTGCAACCGAATTCATTATTGCACCCTAAGCATAGGTCGGGTGGTCACTGGCTTAAGGCCCGACCCTCAAGTAGGCCCAATTATTTTTTAATTATATATATTAAAAAAATTTAACTACACGCGTTGTGAATTCAGATTTTATAATTGTAGTTTTTATAGGCCCATTATTCCACTAATAATATATTTTTCACAGTTGAAATTAACCCAATATTTAGGCCCAGTCCTAATTTCAAAGTTTAACCCAATAAAAAAATTGTAGGTTTAGTTTATTATATTGTGAGGGTAAGGCCCGAGTTTTATTTCGCCAAGGGCCCAAACATCATTTAAAATTTTCCGAGACACATGGTCTGGAAATGGTTGCAAAATTCATAAAAAGTAATTACTCATAATTGAATTGCAAATGTTGGTCACAAAATCGCTGTGAGCCAGTTGCAACTCGGTCACAACCATGAAGTCAGTCGCAAATAGTCACTGGTCGTAATTTTAGTCGCAAAATGGCATTACCCATTAGGAATTTTTGTTAGCGCCTTTAGGGCCGCCAGTTTTCTATATGCAGTTTATCTTTATCAATATTCTTATCGGTCTCTCTCTACATGGCTTTACAGGTTTTCGACGCAAAAACAAGTTTGGGGAGTGGTTCTAGAAATATTATTGCACATCCTCGCAATAGTAGCATTAAAAGTATATTAGGGAGTGTTTATAAGGAGGCTGGCGTGCGTGGGTTGTATCGAGGCATTGGTATGTTTATGCATATGTATTGTTATTGTTATTGTAGTGTTGTCATTAACCTTGAAAATATTTAAGCATATCATATGATCATGATCAGGTTGTTTAAAAAAAGTATCAATTGTTAATAGGTCCAACTCTTATGAGTGTTCTGCCATATGCTGGTATGAGGTTTTGTGTTTATGAAGAACTAAAAAGACATGTTTCCGAAGAGCATCAGAGATCGATCGTAATGAGTCTGTCATGTGGTGCTTTGTCTGGTTTACTTGGCCAAACTGTCACGTACCCATTAGACGTTGTTAAAAGACAAATGCAGGTTATCTTGATTATATTCTAATTGTTTTTTTTTTTTAGTTTTTTATTTGATGGTGTTACGTGGTTGTAGGTTGATAATATGCAAGCTTGTGGCGGTGGTAGATACAAGAATACATGGAAGGCATTTAACACAATTGTTTCTGAACAAGGTTGGAGGCAATTGTTTGCTGGCCTTGGTATTAATTACATCAAGGTCATGCTCTCTAACTCTATGCTTATTCAATTTAATAATTTATATTTTCATTCTATTTTTATTACTCTTTATCTTTATTTAACTCACAAAAATATGAAGAATAGATATATGGAATGCATAGTGAATATTTTTATCTAAAGAATAGTTGTAGTTTTCTAAAATTGTTCTTTATGTATTTAAGTGATCTTGGTGGTTGATGTGAATGCTCTAACTTAGGTGACAAAAATCAACATATATAGTTAACAATGTTACCCTAATCAATCTTAAGAATAGGTCATGATTGTCGGTGTGTTCATATGAGATCAACAACTCTTGATTACCCACATGCTAACACAAATTGGTCTTTGTTGGCAGATTGTTCCTTCGATGGCGATCGGTTTTGCTACATACGACATGATGAAATTGTGGCTTCGCATACCTCCTCGACAAAAAACACAATCAGTCTCGGCTACTTAACAAAATTCATCATTAGCAATATAAAATTATAATGAAGACTGTTTAAAATGTTAATTTGTAGGTTGTATGATAATCCTTTAAATTTGTGAGTCGGGCATTATTGAGTGAAATATGCATGAAATGTGTAAGAACCGTTTGCATATAAAAATAAAATCAACAATTTTTAATACAATTACAATACAAAAAGATATGAAAGCAGTAAATTACAATACGTATTGCAACTGAAATAAACGAAAGTATAAGAAAGGAGTAGAAACAGAAAATTATGGATGGGAATCATGTTGAACAAGGGGCCTTTAAAACAAATTCCAAGTCTATTTATTACAAGAGCTAGTTTTGTTTCCCAGGGTACAACAGCCGAAGCAAGAGTACTACCGGTGTTGGTTCTAAAACCCGAATAGTACCTTGATGAACTTGAAAAATAAGAACAAGAGATTGCTGAACCTGAAGTATTGGTGATTGATGTGTGTCTCCAAACCAAGGGTCTCCTTGGTTTTATAGTGAAGATAAGAGTTAAACCAGTCAAACGAAATTAAAGTGCATTGAACGTCTTTAGTGTCTTTTAATTCTCACTATTACTGTTTTACTTGTCTGTTACAACTCACAAACTTTAACTGATCTGCAGCTATTGGAAGCTCTGAGAGTTCGCGTGCGTGCCAGCCAGCCTTGCAGGTCAACATGACACGTGAATCACGTTCTACGTCACACGCGCATCAGACCGGTAGGTCTGCGCGACACGTCATTGACGTTCTACGTTAGACACGAAGTGTCACTTGCGTGCCAACAAGAAGCCTCCACGCAGACCAGGACGTCACCTGGCCTTCCGCGTGTACTCGCGCGCAACGTGCACTGCCACGCGGTGATGCGTGTGTGCGAAGTGCAAAGTGTGCCATCAATTATACTCTTTCAATTATATTTCAGTTTCAATGGAAGTTATTTCTAATAATTAATTGTCTTTAATTTTAGTTACTAGATAAGTAATCAAACGACGGAGCTTTGATGTAAATTAATCAAAACGACGTAGTTATTCACTTTCCCCGTATTATTATCATTTTTTAATCTACCATCATAGACGTTTCCACCTAATGGGGTCCAACAACGACAATCACATGATTCTTGTTCAAACAAAGAGGCTCGACCACGTGACAATTTCACCTTCCTTCCTCTCCAAACTTCAAATTATTTAAACCCTATTTCCCTAATTTCCAAGATCTACGTTGCATCAACATAATAATTAACCCCACACCACAAATATCAATCAACATTCTGCCGATTACACCAAGGATCTGATCTGGGTAGTGGTGATATCTCCTTATCATCGTCTACCCATCTAAAAAAAATTGGATTTTTTCATTAGGGGTTTCGGTTTTTGAGATTATTATTGACAAATCTGAATTGGGTAGTCCTGATATCTCGTTATCTTTGAATACCCATTAAAAAGATTGGATTTTTTTTTGTTGAGGGGTTTTGGTTTATCAGATTATTATTGATAAATTTGAATTGGTTGTTGTTGATTGAACCGTTTCTTTGAAGGGTTTTGATTTGTGAGGAAATTGTTAATGTATTTGAGATCTGTATGGAAGATTGATTGGATTTAGGGAAGTGGTTTGGTTTGTGATAATAAAGTTTTTATTTTTATTGTTGTATGCATATGGTTGTTATCATCGTTGGAAAAGATTGTCTGGCGAACGTGTTCTTGTCGGTGCTCCAGCGGTTTTCTCTGCATTGTGTTGAGCAAACTGCTAGAGATAGATGGGATAAAAGCTATTTCAAATTGCAGGGTGGGTAGAAAGATTTGCATAATTTGAATTCGGATTCGAAAAGGAAAAGGAAAAGGAAAACAAAGTTGTTGTTTGGAGTTTGATATTTGGGGTATTTTTGAATAATGGGTTCTTCTCAAGGTTCTTCCTTGTCGACGAATGTGGCCGGGTTGGTTGAGGGTTCAGCGATCGATACATTGCCGGTGTATGTAAAGGAACTTATCGCCGGAGGTGCTGCAGGAGCATTTGCTAAAACTGCTGTTGCTCCACTTGAAAGAACTAAGATCTTATTGCAGGTGAGGCTTCACTCGATTCGCTGATTACTTATTTATGTTGTTAACAATGTAAATTGTTGTTTTTTGTGTATTCAGACACGGACACAAGGTTTTCATTCGCTAGGAGTCTATCAATCGCTCAAACGGCTGCTAAAACATGAAGGGTTCCGGGATTCTACAAGTATGGTTTCGAGGTTTTCTTTTGCTAATTAGATGTGAAAGTGTGATATGATACATGAATGCATTTTTTTATGTTTTTTAGGGGAAATGGTGCTAGTGTTCTTAGAATTGTTCCATATGCAGCATTGCATTTCATGACATATGAGCAATACCGATGTTGGATATTAGACAACTACTCTGTGTTTGGAACAGGGCCTGTTGTAGATCTTTTAGCAGGTTCAGCAGCTGGCGGGACTGCTGTTTTATGCACATATCCTCTGGATTTGGCTCGCACCAAACTCGCGTATCAAGTGAGTTATCGCATTACAGACTTGTGTTTGTGCTAGCTGTGTGCATGTATAAACGTTTTACTCATTGGGTACGAATGTTGATATTATAGGTTGTGGATGCAAAACCAAGTTTGGGGAATGTTTCAAAAAGTATTACAGCGCAGCCTCGTTACAGTGGCATTAAGAATGTGTTAGAGAGCGTTTATAGAGAGGGTGGGATGCGTGGCTTGTACCGAGGTGTTGGTATGTAATTACTAACTACCCAAATTGCAAATCTTAAAAAACATTTTTTGTGTATATTTATCTATATTTTTAATTTTTAATATAAACTAGGTCCAACTCTTATTGGTATACTGCCATACGCTGGTTTGAAGTTTTACATTTACGAAAAACTAAAGAGCCATGTATCTGAGGAGAATCAGAGATCGATCATGATGCGTCTTTCATGTGGTGCTTTAGCTGGTTTATTTGGGCAAACCTTTACATACCCTTTAGATGTTGTTAGAAGGCAGATGCAGGTTTTTATTTTATTTTATGTATATTTTTCAAAGATTTTTTAGTTTTGTGCTGTGTTTGAATTTGATAATGCGATTTGGTGTTTAGGTTGAAAATCTTCACGCTGGTGGTGGCGTGAGGCATGCGAGTACATGGAAGGGGATTACCACAATTGTTTCTGAACAAGGTTGGAGACAATTGTTTGCTGGCCTCAGCATTAATTACATCAAGGTAAATGCTTATAAAGTTCTTTTTTGAGCTTATTAGTACATCTTTGTGTACAATTAGTTTGATATGCTCAGACCAAATGCTATAATTAAAAATGTTGATCAATTGTAGATTATTTATTTATTTATTTATTTTTTTACACAAGGCTGATCGTCTTAGCAAAGTTGAGATACATGACTATATGAGCAAAGTTTAAAAAAACAAACAGAATCAAGCCTCGAGGCGCTTTCCCTTCGCCTCACGAGGTGTAAGCTACTAAGCCACAGGCGGAATTAAAAAATAATTAATAAAATAAAATTATATATCTTATAAAAATAGAATACTAATTAATTTTATCACCAGATTCATCGAAAACACACTTAGAAAAGGACAATGAATGTTTGAAATTAATACAAAAAGTCTAAAACATAAAAAACACACATCAAAACACCCACGCAGCTTTTCTTAGCGCCTCAGCCCTACAAGGCGCGCACATACAAAATAACCCCATGAGGCGCCGCCTCACACGCGTTCTTCCCGAAAGTGTGCTTTTTTTTTCTATGTGACAAAAAGGGAAAGTCTGGCGGGTATTTCTAGGGGTTCAAATTTGGCAACTTTTTTGTATGGATCTAACGGGTCGAGTTGGGTGGACCCACGACACTTTTTGTCCTACTTTTTAAACATTTGTCATGAATAACGGGTATGGGTTACGATTACAAAATCTATTTTACTATGTTAATAAACTTTGGGCGACTTTCAACGTCTTTTACCTATTATGATAAAACATAACTAATATTAGACATCACCACATCTTAATCTTGATTTGCTGCATCCTGACCAGGAGTTCACTTTTGTTGTTAACAGATTGTTCCTTCTGTTGCGATTGGTTTCACCGCATATGACATGATGAAATCATGGCTTCGAATACCTCCTCGACAGAAAACACAATCAATCTCTGCTGCTTAAGTTCTCAACAAGGAAAAATAAAAGCAAGTGGAATGTTTTCAGCTGTTAGAGAAGATTCCATTTGTTGATAATGGAATTGCCATTGAGGCTGCAGATAATCCTCCTTAACATGTGTGTTTAGGTGCATCTTGTATAACAATATAAGCAGTGTTTAGACTGTGAAAATTGAAGTATACCTTTTTTCCCCACAATTGCATCTCTTTATGTCTGAAAAGAATAAAACTATGCTTTTAATATACACTATTTGTTTTGATGAGATGTCATATAATATACACTAGTTTCACTTTTTCCTTATTGTGTTTTAGTTACATCTATAAAATAGTTTTTCATTATGAGGCGGTATGTCACAATTCGCATCCTGCTACACGACACAAAAATTAGAGGTTTTGGGTTGCCTGACAAACTGGATCGTGTTTGGGTTAACCTATTTTAAAACATGTTGGGTTTGGGTTGACCCGTTTTTAAACATGTCGGGTTTGGGTTAAACATATGAAAAACGAGGTGATTCGTTAACCCTTTTTAAGCAGTTAGAAAAAAAGAAATCACCATTCAACACATTACCGATAAACCTGCTTACAACCCTTTTGTGAACATGTTTGACTCCTTAAGAAATGGGTTAAACAGGTTGGGTTCGGGTTACCCCGAATTTATGTGTGTGTGGGTTATTGATCAACCCGTCAACCTACCACCCAACACGGTTGACACCCATTCCCCATAGTTATTTATATACAATGTGTTAATGAGAATTTGTTACGACATAAAGTATCTTGCTCTATTGATTAACGTACCTCACTTTCTGTCATAATAAACTCAGGATTCTTATTAAGTGATTAACAAAATCTGAATTCTATGATTAACAAAATTAGAGTGGAAAATGAAGAGAAATAAGCACTTTAGAGGCTATCCCATATCGCTGGGGAGAGAAAGCGAAGAGGGAGCAGTGCTTTATAAAAAGGGAGGGAGGCCATATGAATAGGTACTTACCTGGACGGGGTCAATGGATGATCAAGAAGGTCCATGGTCTAGGTTCGTGACCTCCATTGCACTTTGGAGGGGTGCCAGCCTAAGGTCAGCCCAAGTGGTTGAGCCTATGTCATAATTTGTGGCAGTGGGGGCCTGCGTTTGCGCGGCTTCTTCCTAAAACTTTAGTATGAAAATAATTTTTGATTTCATGAATACACTTTCTAATCTATCCTTGTTACGGATTTTAAATGGTCAAAATAAGTTTTTTTAACCAGGATATAGTGCAAAATAAGTTTGTATGTCATCTAGATGAATGGTCCAGGTCGATGGCTAGTATACAATTAGGTCTGGACTAGTGCAACTTTAGTGACCTTGTAATTTGAATGTGTAGCCGTGTAAGTGGCAGCCTTATTGAGTTATTTAAAAAAAAACGGCCGAACCAGAAAAACCAAAGAAACGAACCGAACCAAACCTAGTTCAATGTGGTATGGGCGCAATATATTTTAAATAATCTTATTCTCAAACTCATTTTGCAAGCGTTATTTATAATTGGTGGGTTATGTCCGCAAGTTGTGGCAGGTCGGATTTTGTATTAAATGTACACCTAAATGTTGATAATATAAGCGTGTCTAAGATATATTCGGAAGTTTTATAAAACATTATGATTTAGAGGAAACAAAATATGTTACATTGACCGAAACCCATAAAAACGAATATTAGTACCGGTTACAATAATACTGATACCGCTACCGACGTTAGGATGATTGGGTTCATCACGGTAACGATGCTCACTATAGGTTACGATACAAAAAAAAACACATTCTATTTTGAATACAACTCTGTTTTCGATGAAGTTTATACCAAAACTTCAAAAAAAAAAAAAGTTAACCACATATGCGCATTCTGATTTTTTTTACTTAATGGACGCATGTTTTTAAAGAAAAACCAAATCAAATGAAAATAAAATGGGTTAAAGACCTATATTATTTAAAGTATAGGAGGCGAAATTAAAACATTATATATTTGAATAAACAAAATATGTTACATCGATCGAAAACCATAAAAACGAATACCGATATTGTTGTTATAATACAGATACCGGTACCAACATTCGTCACAATACCGGTATGACACCAACAGTGACTATAGCTTAGGATACCAAATCTATTTTAAATACAACTTTGTTTGTAACAAAATTTAAAGCGGAACGTCAAAAACAATTAAGCACACCTTCGAATTCAAGTCTTTTAAAAGGTTAACGAGTTATCAGTGCCAAATTGGCACTTGGGCACTAAACACAACCACTTGGGCACTAAACACAACCACAGAGCTAACCTAAAGGGGCGGTGCTACTTGATAAACCGGTCGTCACGGTTCATACAAAACCTAAATAACCTAGGTAGCTAGGGTAAGTAGGGTATCGAATCCAAGGAGCATGTGGTTAGACTCACACTATCGGTTTGTTTGTCTAAGCTATTTACAAAACAAGTAAGCAAAACAATTATGAAGTTGGCTTATTATGAAGTTTGCTATTTTTATCTTTTTTTGTTGGTTTTGAAGAAGTTGGAATTAGTTAGTAATGAAAGCAACAATCAAATTTAACTAACATTCACTCCCGGGTTAGAATATGCAAGCAATTAGGATTCAAGGGTTATTATGATAGATTTGCAATTTCACTTGCATGAATCGCTAGGACAGAGAATCAAGACTTAGGCATCAACAAATAGCTACTAGGCCCTAAGTATGCTTCATTATCTAGTTCACCAAATCCTATATGTTGAGTTAAGGCATAATTGATAGAATTCATCTTATGAGCTTAAAAACACAATGGTCTCTAAACATGCACTAAGTCCAACCCAATACCAAGACAATTAAGCACAACAATTAATTCATACAAATGATGTCACGATCACAAATAGATTTGCAAGATACAAAAACCTTTAGTCATATAATGAGTCTAATCCAATAACCCAGCTTAAGTGATAGGATTTATCTCACAAGTCTAAAGATAATGTTGAAGCAAAACTTAATTGACAAGATTCATCTCTATGGTTTAAGCATGCAAGAACATACACAAGGTTCAACCCAACATCAAAAGCTAATTGATGGAATTCATCCCCATGGCTCAAGCACAACATAAGCATACACAAAGTTCAACCCAATATCAATGATTTATTAAGAACAACACTTGTTTCTTGCAAAATACAATCATAATAACAACATAACGAATCCAAAAACTTACAATCCTTCACCCGGAAGTGAAGGGGAACTTAACCAAACATGGTTTTGGGAGCTTGAATGATGATGGAGAAGATTGGAAGAATGGCCATTGAAGATCTTGGATGATAATAATGATATGGAATGGATTGAAGTGATGAAAACCCCCCAAAAATCGCCCCTTTGATCGCCCAAATCGCCCTAAGGCGGCTGGAGAAGAAGTTAGGGTTGCAAAGATAAGTTTTTGGGTGTTTTTAAGGAGTTTCCCGTCAGATCTGGGCGTCCCGGACGCTGGTCTGGGCGTCCTAGACGCTGGTCAGCGTCTAGCTGAGCGTCTTCAGAAGACCTTGGGCGTCCAGGGCACATTAGTTGGGCGTCCAAGACGCATGTCTGGGCGTCCCAGACGCTGACTGGTTTCGGCCAACTTGTTTTCTTTATAACTTTTTCGTTATAACTCCGTTTTCCTCCATTTTCGCGGCCACGTCTTCGTATTTAAACCCTCTTACACATCATACAAAAATATCTTCATTTCCAATTCATGTATGCTTCCTAAGACACATCCAATCTTCGTTCTTTGCACCCGATTGCTCGTTTCTTCGCCAATTTAGCACTTATGACTTATCATTCATCATTCTTGGATAAGTACCTAATTTCGGACAAAATCACACACAACATATATTAAAAACACAAAGATAGACTATACAAATGTGATCCTTTCGGACTCACATCACACCCCCACACTTATCTTTTTTCAGTCCCTGAAAAACTCTATAAAATATTTCTAGCAACAAACATAATTTGGTCTTTTCTAGGGCTCTCGCTTAAGGTTCAAAATCATACCTCATTTGTGACAAGCATTAGATGTGTTCATTCAACAAGCTCAATATATAGATTTTTCAAAAATAGAATTAAACTAGATCAAGTTTAACATTCTATTGAACTCATTTATATGCAACACACCCCTCGCAATCTTCACTCCTCTCGGTATAATTTATGGACTAGCAAAAGATGTGCTAGTATGATTCACTCAAAGACCCAAACTGAAACTTGTTAATATAAACTTGTATGACAATCAAACTTAGTAAAAATACACATATATGCAAAGGACTTATGGGTTTTGGGCTTTGGGTAAAGGTAGGAAAATGTGGGTAAAAATGGCTAAAATAAAAATGTGGTGAAACCAAACTCGCTTTTGATCCTTTTTTTCGTTTTTTTTTTGCATCATTTTTTTTTTCGTTTTCTTTTCATGAAGTAAGACATAAAGATACAAAACATAAATATATACTCTTGGATCTACTAGAAGTTTGGTAAAATTGTTGGATGGTTGGTTGAAATCTATGGTTTTGACAAACGAAAGGTTTAGGCTCAAAGTTGGTGACTAATGGTTATAATTTGGGTAAACATGGTATAGCACATAAATTGGTGTAAAAGAAAAGGGTATCCTAATTTGCCATTAACATTTAGTGCATATTCACATAGCATGCATCAAATCACACAAGTTTTGTAACAAAGTAACAGTGGCCTACACTCAACAAATGAAATATATATGTGTATGTGATCAAATGTAAGTAGGCTCAAAATCTCACCAAAAGTGGAAATAAGGTTACCGACGTGTGCATATAATTGTTTTCACTAGCTTGCTAAACTTAATCATGCAATTCTAAGATTTTTCTTAAAAATACTTGTTGAAAACGGTTCATATTACCTATCACAAATTAAACCATGATTAAGGATCTATAGCAAAAACAACCTAAAATTGACCGTGACAAAATTTTAAATGTTTGTTTTTCTTGGTAAAAATAAAGATTTTTTCAAGGACTATTTTTCCCACCCCCACACTTTGAACGTTACATTGTCCTCAATGTAGAAATGGTAATTAGAACACACAAAAATAAACATAAGGACAAGAACAACTCCCTTTTTGATATGATGATGTCTCGGAGTCGCCATGTCCAAATCTTCACCTTGGTTGTATAGCATTTCATTCGCAATCCAAAGTGGTTAAGTTACACGAGCTAACAAAATAAACACTCGGCATCCATCTTGCGTCTATTTAGCACGTCCGTGAACCTACAAAATACTCAAAACACAAAAACACACAAAAACGCCACAAATACAAAAACACACAAAAATTAAAATTTAAACTTGGGGTGCCTCCCAAAAGCGCTAAATTTAATGGTCTTCAGCCGGACCTTACCTCATGTATCTTTCAAGGTGGTCTCAAAGCACATTTTCCTACCGAGTTCCCAATGAATGCTCGGTAGTTTACATGCCTCCTCCAGAAATGCTTGATTAGCATCGGCATGTATATATTGTGGATCCGCTCTAAAATAACTTGCCCAATGTCGTGCAAGCCAACCTTCCTTTCCACGGGTACCACACTCACCACCTCTTTTGACGGTTCAATGTCTTCTTTAGAGTTTAAATCTTCAGTTTCTTGATCCGGAAGACATGTGACCGCCTCATCCACCTTTTCTTCCACCTCACTACCACTAGCCAACTCATCTTGCTCACACTTAAGTTGAGCACATTCTTCACGTAGTTGATGAACTTGCTTAACCAAAGCGTCATGAGCTTTGTCTCTCCCTTCATTTTCTCTCTTCATCACTTTGACATCTCTACTAAATTCCTTCATCATATTGGTCAATTGATCCAATTTAGCATGCAAAGAGTCATCACCCCCACTTTGGTTACTTACAAACCCACTTTGATTGTAACTTGTTGAATAGTAATTGGGGTGGCGGTTGTTATTGAGAATTTGAAGAGATTCATAATAGTGGCTATGTTGAGGTGAGTATTGTTGGTTTTGTTGTTGATATGGATGAGGTGTGTAGTATGAATAATATGAGTGTGTATTTTCAACTCGCTCATATCTTTCATCTACTTGAGTTTGGTAATATTGGGAGGTTGGGTAAGCTGTGTGTTCTTCTTGGTGTGAAACCGGGGTGTATCCCCATCCTTCACAATCCAATACATATCTTCGCAACATTTGCGCCTTTATCCTTGCTCTTTTTGGACAATTCTTTTTTTCATGGGTCGGATCTCCACAAAATATGCATGTATAGAAGTTACTATACATGATCAAAATGGTTTCTTGTACCTGTGAAAGAAGATCCTGCACAAGCGCTTAAAACCAAAGTGAAATTTAATAAAATTAAATTTCACACATATTTTTTTTATTTTTTATTTTTCTGATTTTTTTTAGATTTTTAATAAAAATACAAACAAACAAGCAATGCAACACTAAGCGCACTAGCTCCCCGGCAACGGCGCCATTTGATAAACCGGTCGTCACGGTTCATACAAAACCTAAATAACCTAGGTAGCTAGGGTAAGTAGGGTATCGAATCCAAGGAGCATGTGGTTAGACTCACACTATCGGTTTGTTTGTCTAAGCTATTTACAAAACAAGTAAGCAAAACAATTATGAAGTTGGCTTATTATGAAGTTTGCTATTTTTATCTTTTTTTGTTGGTTTTGAAGAAGTTGGAATTAGTTAGTAATGAAAGCAACAATCAAATTTAACTAACATTCACTCCCGGGTTAGAATATGCAAGCAATTAGGATTCAAGGGTTATTATGATAGATTTGCAATTTCACTTGCATGAATCGCTAGGACAGAGAATCAAGACTTAGGCATCAACAAATAGCTACTAGGCCCTAAGTATGCTTCATTATCTAGTTCACCAAATCCTATATGTTGAGTTAAGGCATAATTGATAGAATTCATCTTATGAGCTTAAAAACACAATGGTCTCTAAACATGCACTAAGTCCAACCCAATACCAAGACAATTAAGCACAACAATTAATTCATACAAATGATGTCACGATCACAAATAGATTTGCAAGATACAAAAACCTTTAGTCATATAATGAGTCTAATCCAATAACCCAGCTTAAGTGATAGGATTTATCTCACAAGTCTAAAGATAATGTTGAAGCAAAACTTAATTGACAAGATTCATCTCTATGGTTTAAGCATGCAAGAACATACACAAGGTTCAACCCAACATCAAAAGCTAATTGATGGAATTCATCCCCATGGCTCAAGCACAACATAAGCATACACAAAGTTCAACCCAATATCAATGATTTATTAAGAACAACACTTGTTTCTTGCAAAATACAATCATAATAACAACATAACGAATCCAAAAACTTACAATCCTTCACCCGGAAGTGAAGGGGAACTTAACCAAACATGGTTTTGGGAGCTTGAATGATGATGGAGAAGATTGGAAGAATGGCCATTGAAGATCTTGGATGATAATAATGATATGGAATGGATTGAAGTGATGAAAACCCCCCAAAAATCGCCCCTTTGATCGCCCAAATCGCCCTAAGGCGGCTGGAGAAGAAGTTAGGGTTGCAAAGATAAGTTTTTGGGTGTTTTAAGGAGTTTCCCGTCAGATCTGGGCGTCCCGGACGCTGGTCTGGGCGTCCTAGACGCTGGTCAGCGTCTAGCTGAGCGTCTTCAGAAGACCTTGGGCGTCCAGGGCACATTAGTTGGGCGTCCAAGACGCATGTCTGGGCGTCCCAGACGCTGACTGGTTTCGGCCAACTTGTTTTCTTTATAACTTTTTCGTTATAACTCCGTTTTCCTCCATTTTCGCGGCCACGTCTTCGTATTTAAACCCTCTTACACATCATACAAAAATATCTTCATTTCCAATTCATGTATGCTTCCTAAGACACATCCAATCTTCGTTCTTTGCACCCGATTGCTCGTTTCTTCGCCAATTTAGCACTTATGACTTATCATTCATCATTCTTGGATAAGTACCTAATTTCGGACAAAATCACACACAACATATATTAAAAACACAAAGATAGACTATACAAATGTGATCCTTTCGGACTCACATCACTACTCTCCTCGCAAACTAGATGACGGGCGCTGCCCCTATATGTTTCTCTCTTTCCCAGTCAATTCACCACCATTTGCATATTCTTTTTCCCTACTGTCACATTTCATATTTCCTCAACATTGTTAAGAGAATAAGTAAATAAATAACATTTTTTATTCATATTAACTAGTCAAATAAAATATACAGTAAATAATATATATGAAGCTTACTGGTAGGACACACGTTACTACGTTAGCATGGACTATTGGGTTGGAGAGTCTGGAAGTTGAGCTTGAGTTATTAGTACGGTACAAGTATTTAATTTATAGTATATATTTGTTTATTGAGGGATGGTGGCGAGCACGGGAAGTGGAGTGTGTCGTGTGGGTACGAGTTAAATCTGGACCACTTCCAGAAACATCTAGAGATTTAGCTTATGAATATTTCTGATTAGTTTACTGTAATTGCAATTTCTTTTTGAATAAACATAAAACATATATATTTGTTAATATGTTCATGTTTACTCAGGTAAACTTTCTAGTTTTCTGCTCTTTTCTATTTCAATAAGTTATTTATTTTTCAATATATTTTTTGAAAACAGAAAATTATTACAAGCATTTTCTTAAAAAAAACTCGAGATAAAAACACACATAAAAAGTATTTGCCGCAGCCGGATCATTAGAAAACTTGTAAAAAGTTTAGCTAAATTATTATAGATAAAGGTTGTTTCTGTGAGGCGAAATGTAAAAAAAAAAAAAAAAAAGTGATGTCTCGTAGGGAAATTTGTGTAATGGGGCTCTCAGCTTTCACACACAACGTAACCTTAAGGTCACGGGTTCGATTCTAAGGGGGGGAGGGTTTACCCACATTATGTGGGGTTCCCGCCCAGGGGTCCCGAGTTTGAGAACTCTAAGTGGCACCGCTGGAATACATGTGCTCTAAGGGTGTGGCCTTTGCCCGCCTCGAACCCGGTGGCTTGCCGTCTCGGTTGCAAGTCGGTAGAGGATTTCCCATCTGACCTACACCTTTCAAAAAAAAAACAGGCTAGCAATAAACTAAACCCAAATTACAAACAACAAACCATGACATACTCTAAAACAATCACAAACATACCCCAACTAATAAATCATTTAATTGCTTGCCAATTTGTTTCAACTTCACTTTCAACTAATAAATCTGAAAGCGTCACGTTTTGTTAACACTAATTTTTTACACCTAAATATCACATAACTTTATATTAACTTGAAACCCATGTCAATACTATAAAAAGCAGACACTATACAAGTATGTCTTTTCACCTCCACTCTTATTATATGGTATCATCTGTTATCTCTGGTAATCTTTGTATGCCGAAGATACTTTGGTTCGAAATTAAATATAACTTTTTATTGAATTTAGATTAGCCAATCATTTTAAAGAATAAAAGACAATAATATTTTAAAAACCGGTTTCTATACTATACTAGGTTAGGTTAGGTTAAAAAAACAATTCAACTAGATATATCAAACAGTTCAACCGATTAACGATATTATTCAACCAGTTGTACCGAACAGTTTAAACAAATTTTTAAAACATCCTAGTATCCTACAACTACATCATATATTATCCTATCTTTACTTGTTTATAGGGGTGCAAATGCGCCGAGCAGCTCGCGAGCTACTCGAGATTGACTTGGTAAAAAGTTCGAAACGAGCCGAGCCTTATCGAGATCGAGCCGAGCTTGAGCCTAAAAAAAGCTCGTTTCCTTATCGAGCCCGAGCTCAAGTCTGGCATATGAAGCTCGCAAGGCTCGTCGAGCCTTATCGAGCCTAGTATAATATTAAGTTTAGTAATATTTTATAATATTTACCCCACATTTAAAGTTGTTTAATAAACGAGCCGAGCCGAGCCGAACTTTTGACTTATAGAGCCTAAGAGCATTCACAATAAACACTTCATCTTCATCTCAATAATTGCCCTAAAAATCACTATTTTTCTCTCTCATTTTCTATTTAATAATACTTATTCTATGTTTTTATCATTACATTTTCTCTCTCCTCTACTCACAACCACTTTTAAAAATATTAAAAAATTATGAAAGGTGAACAGTGTCTCCTCCAAATTTACTGATGAACAGTGTCTCCTCTATATATTTTCTCTCTCCTCTACTCATAACCACTTATATCCACTCTATATAATATAGAGGCCCCACTCACACTAATATAGAGCATCTACTGTGAATGCTCTAAATGAGCCTATTATATACATTATTTAATTCAATATATTAACTAATAAACACTAAACGAGCCGAGCTCGAGCTTAAAAAAAAGCTCGAACCGAGCCGAGCTCGAGGTTTAAAAAAAATCTCGAAACGAAATGAGCCGAGTTCAAGCTTTAAAAACAAAGCTCGAACCGAGCCTAGCTCAAACTTTTATAAGTTAATCGAGCTCAAGCTCAGACTCAGCTTGACTCGGTTTACACCCCTACTTGTTTACACTTTCCAAAAATTCTCCATGCACAGAAACTTCCCTAGAATAGTAAACTATCTTAAAAAAATATCCTAACCTGACACGTGTCACTCAACTGCACAACTCACACAACAAGAAGCAGCCTCTCACTATCCTCTAGAAACTTCCAGTCACCCCCTCAAACCACCCTATAAATACTCCAAAACACTCACTTCACTCCTCTTAACATTACTAACAACAACAATGGAGTTCATGGAGAACAACAAGAACAAAATGTCAACTACAAATGAAGATGAAGTTACATTTATATCCTTCTCAAACACAACTGCAACCGGCTGTTCATCATCTTCTTCGTCTTCTCCACAGCCTAGAGAAGGGTTGCACGAGGTGGGGCCACCACCATTCCTGACGAAAACGTTTGATATGGTTGAAGACTCAGCGACGGATTCGGTGGTGTCGTGGAGTAGAGGACGGAATAGTTTTGTGGTTTGGGATCCTCATAAGTTTTCTACTACTTTGCTTCCAAGGTATTTTAAGCATAGCAATTTTTCAAGCTTTATTCGCCAGCTTAATACTTATGTAAGTCTTTCTTTCTTTCTTTCACACTCTGTTTTCTGATAATTTTGATGTTTTTTATATCTATTTTTGGGGATTTAAACAATGCTCTGTGTTTGGAACCTGCAATTATTCAATCGATGTCTGAAATATTAGTTTGTTACTATTAATTGACTAGTGATCTTCAAATGCTTATGTTATTTGAATCCGTTTAGTTTTCGTGTTTCAATTGTGCTTCCTTCATAAATCCGTTGCTAATCTGTCGTTAATCCGTCACTAATCTGTCGGTATTATACTAATCTGTCGGTGATTACATACTCTTACACTCTGTTCCAGAGTTTCATTAAAGGATGGAAGAGAAAGGATCTTCCTCCTCTTCCTTTCCCTCCGGTTCCTTCCAAATTGGAAAGATTGAAAATCAGCCTAAAAACCTCTTTATTATCCCTCTCATTAAAGGACGGAGTATCACCGACCATGGTTTAAAAAAACTGGTGAGGCGTACGCCTCGAGGTGAAACTCTAAGAAAACGAGTCTTCATGGGGTTGAGATTGTATATACGCCTCTAAGCGCTGAGGCGCTAAGAAATTGTGCACCTCGAGTGGTTTAGGTTGTTTTTGATGTGCTTTTTTGGTGTTTTAGACTTTTTGGGTCAATTATTTTATTTTTGATGTGTGTTTTTGATGTTTTAGACTTTTCTAGGTCAATTATTTTATTTTTTACAAACACATAATTTTTATATTTATTTTTTGACTGCGCCTCGAGGCGAACCGAGGCATAAGCTCTTTAAACTTTAAAGGCGTAAGTTCTTTTTGGGTCAGTTATTTTATTTTTGATGTGTGTTTACGCCTCATTTCTGTTCTTTTAAACTTTGTCACCGACTATATCTCGTCGGTAACCACTTTAAACAACAGATTTCTGACAGATTTGGCCTTGAGTGATAGTCATTTGATCTCTATTGCTGTTTAATTGTATTGTTTTAATCTGTTACTGAATATTAAATTTTATACAAAATGGTTGTAGGGATTCAGAAAAGTGGACCCAGACAGATGGGAATTTGCAAGTGAAGGGTTTCTTGGAGGTCAAAGGCATCTTCTAAAAACAATCAGAAGAAGAAGAACTGTGGTTCAACCGATCCAACCGAAGCAAGAACTCGGTTCATGTATCGAAATAGGCCAATACGGGATCGAAGAAGAAGTTGAAGGACTGAAAAGAGACAGAGGTTTGCTAATGGCAGAAATTGTTAGGCTAAGGCAACTACAGCAGCATTCAAAGGACAAGCTTATGTCAATTGAAAACAGGCTTAGAGCCACTGAAAGAAAGCAACAAAGCATGATGGGATTCCTTGCAAAAGCCTTTAGCAACCCTGAGTTTCTTCAAAGGTACATGGATAAGTATGCACATAATGAACAAGGACATATTGAGATTGGGCGCAAAAGACGGTTAACGATGACACCGAGTGTGGAGAATCTACAAGAAGTGGATGTTGTTGGTGTTGAAGATATTCAAGATCCATTTTTAGTAGCTCCTGTTGAAGGTGATTCAAGCAGTGGTGTTGCTAATCAAGGAGATGATGAACCACCTGAGAATTTATGGGATGAATTGTTGAACGTGGATCTACCGATCGAAAAACGTCCTGAAGAGTTTCTTGATGATTTAGATGGTCAGCAGCTTAATTGGGATGAAGATTTGCAAGAGTTAGTGGACCAGATGGAGTATTTAAGGTCATCCAAACCTTAATTACTTGATCGAAGGGATCGTTGTTGAGATTTTATTATGTTAAAGAAGGTCTCTGCAAGTCCGCCTCCTCTTTAGTAGAGTACAAGTCAGATGCATATGAGACTATAGTGTGATATCAGTCTCTTTGTGGTATGTGAAATCTTGTTATTTGTTGTTTGGTTTGGCCGTTTGGCGTGTGTGAGAGTAATAATAATAATAATGCTCTATGCATCTGATTCTATACAGCTGAGGAGATTGTGGAATTGTGAAGAGGCCAAGCTGCGGTTCTTTTGTATCCTTATGTTGTTTTGTTCATTCGTTTTCAGTTTTTAAAAGAAAAAAAAAGAACAGCGTAGTTTCTGTGATCTATCATCTTTGTTTAGATTTATCTTGTTGTTGCAGGGGGAAAAGAACTACAAGAAGTAGGAGGGTTTTTTGTTCTTCTGCAGCGCGTTTGAACCAGAAAGGTTCGTATTATGCCTAGATTTTCATGATTTTTGTTTGATCATGTTGTATTGCAATGTGAATTCAATAGTTAGAAATGAAGGTGGAAGCTTTCGGTTTAACAACTTGTCTTTGATCGCTTCGCATTTTAGTTTTTTGGTTGTTGTTTAAGTCAACTAATTACTGGTTTTTTTTCTGGTATGCGCGCGTGTGTCAATTACTGGTTTTTTTTTGCTGGTATGCGCGCGCGTGTATAAAGTTGGGAATGATGGATACACGAATTATAGTGGACGGTATTTAAAAACATAACCTCATTTCATAACAAAGGAGCTTCTTATGATCTTCGATTAACATTATGTCATTAGATATACTCAATGGCCTCTCTAGAATCAACATATTGTTTTAAGCTGTCTTTCATAAATCATGCTTGAACCTATAAAGTGCAACTTTCAGGGCTTTCACAGAAGCAACTGCAGCTAGACCACCAAACCATCGTCCTATTATGAAATGATGGTAGGGAAGAGATTGCCGCCTTGGGATTTGTGGTCGGGTGTGGCTGAGTGATTGTTGTTTCTGCCGCCTTGGGTACAGTGGTCATCATCAGCAAGATATGCAGGTACATGTTTTCCTTTCACTACAATTGTTACTTTTGGTTTAGTGGTTTATTTGTTTTTGGTCTTTTGTTTCGACGGGTGGGATTTTTAATTTTTATACAGAGAAAAACTATACCGCCACAATGAAAACTAGACACCCAACACTAACAATACTAGGTACAGAAAGAAGATAACCCTCTACCCCAATATAATATCGAAAACTTGGATGATAAATGATCTGAAGAAATGGTAAATCTATTAGTTTCGTGTGTTTTTACATGATGTTATTTGTTCTTATAATTTCATTTGCGCGTAAACATTACGAGCAAAATAGGAGTAGAAGAAGAGTTGAATGAAATATGATGTTACCAGGAAGAGAGTGAGGGAACACAAGGACAATTAGATTAAACATTTGCTAGTTGTCATACAACAATCATAGCTTATAATTCAAGTGATTTTAGTTTGAATCATGTTAATTGGATTGTCAACCGTGCTGGTAGTGGGGTACCCGTGACCAATTCTGGTAGCGCCCTGTCCCCACTTATTTTAATAAAAAAAGGTCGATTTGTTAAGGAAAAAACAAAGAATTTGTACCCAACCAATGATGTGGCATAGCTCCTAGGATTAATTCTCTAAACTCCCTGCATATAAACACAATTTACAGATTGTTAAGCATGATATTAGACTTTTATCAAAGAGACATTATTTTTTTTGTTTAACTTATGCTATGAAATGAGCACTCTCCTGGTTAGCGCCTATTAAGATTTAAGAGCATTAAGATCATAGTTATATTGTAAAATTAGTAATGATTTATCTCATGGATCGATGCTTAAAGTTTTTATTAGTAAGAATAATAATTGTTGGTAAATGGTGGTATGCTTTTTCATGCTCAACTTTAATTCGAAGTGGATACGAATTCTCATTTCAACAGTATGCTACCAACCGAAGTCCACACAATATATAAACTTCAAATTGCCTCGATTTTTTCAACTACGACGGAGTGGAGTGCTTCGCCCGCAAAAGCTAAAATACAAAATGGCGTAAATCTACATATGTGAAAACAGTTGTTGCATTGAAGAGAGAAAATGACCTCAAAACATTCACCATTAGTGCCAAATTCTTTGTGTTTAAAACAGTTGTTGAAGTACTTTTATATGTGTTTTATTTAGTGTGTTTAAAATAATTGTAGAATTGAATGTCACGAGGTCTCATAAACATCTCACGACTGTTGATTATCTTCTGATTAAATATGATGTTTAAAAGACATTGTTACCCTCAAAATGTAGTTTTTATATGCATTGTGTGTTACATCATAAGGAATCAAACTTGTATCTCTTAAGTTTTAAAAAGTTTATGAAAAATGCTTTATAATATAGTATAGATATTATAGGTGTATTTCATTTTATTAATGTTCTTGATCTAGTGATCATTTAAAACTTTATGTTATTCATAACTAAGTTAACCATTTTGCGCTTGGTAACATGCGACATAACATCAGAACCTATTTAACTATGTTTGTTAGAAATGAGTCAACACAGACATTTTTAGTACATAAATGCCAGAATTACATAAACAATTTGTATGATGCTTGTGATGTAATGCGTGAGATAATCTTGTAATTCTTTATGCTAACAGGTAATCCCATGACTCTAACAAAAAAAAGGATCTACTGCCAAAACAATCAAGAAACAACTGGTAGGTACCGAAAGAACTGCTTTATGTCTGATTAGAATGCTTTTTAGGAGCAATTTTCAAGACATTTTCAGGGTTTTCTCTTTTTTTTTTTCTTTTTTTAAATAAAAATGAAATTTCCCCACCCCCACACTTGAACGACACATTGTCCTCAATGTGAACTAGGGAATAAACTAAAGTAGAAAGAAAACTAATATACAACAAAATCATAACAGGTAATCCCATGACTCTAACAAAAATAAAATTGACCCAAACACGGTTGAAAATAAAAATAAACTAAACTAAAATAAAACAAAATAAAAACAAACAGACATACAAAATATACAAAAATCATACCTGATGTTCATTCATGGTGGTCTCAAAGAACACTTGCCTACCGAATTCCCAATATACGCTCGGTAGTTGACATGTCGAATCTTTATCGTCTTTCTTATCTTTGACATGTCTATAAGATCATTGCTGGGCCACTTCACTATACTTTGTCCAAGGTCTTCAATGCTCACCTTCCTCTTTTGCCCACTCAAGCCATCATCTTCGATTTTGTCTATTTTCCTCGTAAATATGGACGGATGGTTAGGGTACACCATGGTTACCCGGTTCACTGGTTCTTCAGCAGGTGTGTCTACAAGTGGTTGTATGTAGGAAGTCATGTCTACTTTAAGGTTTGTAGCTTCCTCTTCTAAGGCTTCCTCCATCACAACCAGATCCATATGTGCCTCTTCAACAACTTTTTCAGCCACATCAACATTAACCACATCCGGTTCAACTGTCAAATCTTCAAGAGGCAAATCTTCTGCCAGTTGACTAACTTGCTTAAACAATGCCTCAACGGTGCTGTCCCGAACTTCATTATCCTTCCGAATTCTCTTAAAATCCTCCCGGATTGCCTTTACATCTTCGTGGACAGCCTTTATGGCCTCTAAGATCTCACTCAACTGATCATTGCTTCTCTCTTCATTTATTTGTTGTTGCTGATAACCGTAGTCAACACTCTGGCCTCCATTAACAACCGGATCAGTATACATGTAGTAATCTGAAGTTTGTTCCCTAGATTGATAAATGTTTGGCTTGTAGTATCTATGCTGACAGTTCTGATATTGTGGCCAATAATATGAGGATGTTAAGTATGAGTCTTCATCTTTTTCTAGCCCAAAGATAATACGATCTTTTCGTGCATTATATGCCTCAAATCTCTGGCGGGCAATTGGACAATCTTGCATCACATGATATGGGCTCTCGCAACACCCACATGCATCATAATCCACCCAGTTCATCTTGAATTCAATTTTTCTGCAAAGATTAACACACCCAGCGTAATACTGAACAAAAAAATAATAATAATAATAACAGAAAAATAAAGGACAAGAAAAAAAAAAGATAAATAAACTAAAAACACTAAGCGCGCGAACTCCCCGGCAACGGCGCCATTTTGATCGCGTGTCGAAGTGCTAATCAAAAACTATATTAAAAACAACTCCTTAGCTACAAGGACTGCAGTATAGGGAGTAGGGTTGTCGAACCACGATGAGTATGTGGTTAGTGTTAATAGTATTTTATTAATTAAACTAAATTAATTTTATGAAGTTGATTTGCTGCTTGCTTGCAAAAACAAAGTGATTGATTGAAAAGTAATAAAAAAAACAATAATATAATGAAAAGCGGTCACTCCGGGTTTCTGATTTGGTAATTATCAAACGAATTATGTTATTACCCTATATAGGAAATCACATAGACATGACTTTGTTTAAGTTGTTCTACCCATCTCAGCTATCATAACATTAATTGCAAAGTTAAATTAATCCTAGTGCAAGAATACCAAGATACGATAACAGAATGCAATAATATTAATTAACCAAACTGTCTAGATCAGTCAAACATACAATTAGACACAAAGAACTTTAAGATGTTCACAAAATCTGATCCAAATAGCAAGTGTCAAACAGAAAACAAATAATAAAGTACCCAAATCGTTCACCCGGAAAGAACCGTGAGATGACTAGCCTTGCATCTGGTTGCTTCCTTTTTTCTTTTCTCGTGCGATCCTCTCTTCGTAATTATTATTATATTGTTCAGCACATGGGTAACTGCTACTTTAAGAGAAAAAAACTGATTTTGCTTTTATCTAGACCATTCAAATTGGTTGGTTATTTTTGAGATTAAATCTCAGCCACAATAATATGACAGTTACTTCAAAAATTTGGCAGTTTTTATCTTGAGTAGGTAGTTGTATAGCTTCAGGGTTATTCCCACGATCACTCCTATATTTATGGCGGCCACGTTTCCTCTTCCATGTGAATCCTATATAGGATTATCAAACACAATCAAATTTCTAATTTCAGATCATCATCTATCGCTGGCTCTCTCCACTTCAACCAATGCTACCAAACAACAAAAATCAAATTCGAAAACCCAAAGAAGTTTACATACCGCCGCCATCGAATCTGATCGGAATCAAGAAAATTTCAACACCGGAAATGTCGTTAATAATGATGATATATCTGATTCGATTGGCAAGGAGTCGAGATTTAGTGAAGGAATTGATGGTTCAGATTTGTTGACATCTCCGATTGAAGATCAAGAGGTGAAGGAAATTTGCGGCTACGATGTTCATCATTTCAAGGAGAATTCATGTAGCTTTTTATCATCTGTTAAGCCTTGATTTTTTTTATAACACTCAATAATTGAAATACTAATGATTAGCATGAATCTTTAGAAAAACAAACTCATTGTTAGAGGTTTGATTTAAATTCTTTTTTTATGGACTAATTTCTCATACACGTAAATAGTTTCATCTCTGTGCTTGATGATTCAGGAAGCTTTGCCATTTAGGTGATGTTCTTATATCGATTACAAGGTAAATTACATCAGTTATGTTATGGTTTTAGTTTTTATGGTTTTGATGCAAAATTGATGTGATCTTTCGACTATTTCTACTTGAAAATTGTAAGATCCATATATTTTGAAGTAGTGTTGATTACTATGGTTGAGATACTATCAGAAGTTGTTTCTGTTGCATTATTTTGGATGTCGATTGAATAAACAGATCACTGAATTTTGCTTGAGTGATATATGGCGACTTCTTAGGAGTTAATCGCCCAACCATACAGACCCTGCACTCAAGGTACAATATGGATTTTGGTTGTTTTTAGTCTTCTGCGAATTATGTGATGTTTGTATTGTTCTCCTAATTAGTTTGCCATCGCCGCTGCCGTCACTCTACCGTCTTAAGCTACCACAACCACTAGAGCCTGCACTTGGTATGATTTCAGTCACCTGTTCATGATCCGTAAGTTGTTTGATTTAGGGTTTACTGTAAATTGAACCTAAATGCTCAACCATATGGTTAGTCATGGGTCATTGGTGATGTAATTGGATGCTCCATTGATTTAGAAACTGATGAGATTTTGTGTTATAGAAATGGTGTTTCGCTTGGAATTGCATTTAATGAAACAAAGAAAACGATTCCTCGGATAGGACCCGCCCTTTTAGATGCCCTATTCAAGACTTTCGTCCAATACAAATCCCACCTTGAACAAATTAGTTAGTTGTTCATAAGAAGACTAAAATAGGTATTCTTTTTTAACTTCTTCTAAGAAGTTAGTTGTCCATTGGTTTAGAAACTGATTGTATGTTTGTTTCATGCTTGGTTGATAAATTCTAAATCAGTTTCAGCAGCCCATTAGTTTAGTAATAAGTACCTGTGCTACTTTTTCTAATTTTGTTAAGGACCATTTGCTTTCTACAAGGTTGTTTATGAAAATTTACCTTTTGTTCTTTTGTGTGGTGTTCACAGGTAGTCTTTTACATTGATTAGTATACATTTTGGGCTAGACTTTTATGTTAGTTACTGCAGGCCAGCGTTATTAGTTGGCGTTTCAATGGACAAGAACATAACATAAGCTCATTCAGTTCTGCTTCTTTACCTTCAATCGTGAATGTTTATGCAAATCATTAAATTAAATATGTATGCTTCTATGATACTAAATAAGCTACATGTTGTGAGTGTGTTTTTATTTCATAACTACTTTTCTTATAATAATATGAAACTTTCTCAAGATTGAGGTGTTGTTACTTGCAATCTATTAGAACTGTTAATCATTAATCTCATTATTATTATTTTTTTCATACACGCACAGCATATAATAACCACCACAAACTATGCATTTCCTTAAAAGTTTCTGGAATATACATAACAAAGTATAGATGTTAAATTGCGTTGAGTTAACATGTACGAGAATTAATCAAATTTTTGTCCTTACTAATCACAGAATCACAGTTGGATAGAATAACAATACAATATTCAAACATTATAATAGAATAGCTTGATGTTGGAAACCGCTTGTCTTTCTAAAGTCATATTTCGTAATTGTATAGTTTTCACATATTTCCTTTACATTTTATGAAATACAAGAACTAATCAAAAGTAATAAAGATTATAATAATATTGATGCATCTAACAAATAATTTTTATGCAGTTAAGTAATTATAAAAAACATCTATCATCACTGACCACAAATGACTTTTATATACCTTTTGATCGATGACTTTGTATGGATTACTTCTCTTTAACATGGTAAAGATCTCCATGTATAATTACATGTAGTTGTTTGAAATGAAGTTCCAATATTTGTCACAAATAACTTCTTTTGTTTTTTACTTATTTATATATGATCTTTCGTTTCTCATGTCAGATGTTTTTAGAGCTTTATTGATAATTTGAGTATTGAGTATATGTTGCCCAAGGGAATGGATCAACTTTGAAAAAACATGACCAAAGGAGAAACAACTTAGACGTGAATGCGTTTGATCCATCTTGAGTCTTTATGATCTTTTAAGATAGAGAGTCGTCATAGCTTTATATAAACAACACTCAAACATAGTTCCCACTTAAAATCGCCAAGTAGCCGACCTGAACTGATGTTGCTTAAAATCTGGACTAGAAGCTGCAGAACTGCATGAACTTGCTGATCTATTTTGATCTGGAGAAACATGCTGATATACGTTGCAAGCGCTGCACATAACTAACTAATCCGAGCCTTTTAAGATCATGTAGCTGCACTTGTATGATGTAATTGCTGCATATAACTTGCTGATCGAAGTTATTGGATCGATTGAACGATCCATCAATCGAATCGATATTACTGTATGTATATCATAAGAAGAGGATGAGTGTGGACCGGGCTTCGAGCACCCATGGAAACCATGCCGAGCAGATTTCACAACTCATGGAGCGCATACCCTTAACCGGGCCTGAGGTTACCAATCTATTCCTTATTTGAAATTAGGGTTGCTACTGTGTTTAATTTACGTTTCAGTTATGATTTGTGAACAATTTTATGTTTGATTTTGTGATTTGTGGGATGTTGTACATGCTGGTGCGGCTCTTCATTGTTGGCCCTCACCATCAACTGGGGTAAGTATTCTAAATCTAAATGCGTCTGGATTTTTATTTTCCTTTATTGGATGACTCGAGATGCCTTCCATGGATGCCATGTTCTTGTGATTTTTGTTTGTTGACTTTATATGGTGCTTATTTTCACTTCGCCACTGTCTTAATTTCATAAAAAAATTAACCAACTTTTGTCTTGCATCTATTTTGGTTAAACAGTTTATATTAGTCAATAGTCATAAACAGTATTGGATCTGTGTGATTTGGTGAAGACATACAATGGTGTGCAATTGTGTGTGGGAAGAGATCTTTCTTCGACAAATTATCCATGTCACCGGTTTCTAAGCTCTCTTTGGGAAACTCACTCAGGAGCAGAGGAGAGTTCTTTGATTTGACCTCAAAAGTCTCAATCTATTATTTCTATATGAAGTTAAAGATTTCGTTTGTGCTCAAGACCAGACCACCATTAGCTACATCAACTCCTCTATGCCTAACAACTGTATTCGCTGCCTATTTGCTTTATCCTTTCCTTAACTCACAAAACACATATTAGGAAATTTTCTACCTCTTTTGTTTATTTCTTATAATGGGTTTAAGTTATTGATCTTTCTTTTTAATAAATTAATGTTTTACTTTGTAATGATATATCCAGAACCCTAAGTGCCCTCATAATATAAAATGAAAAAAAAATGAAAAGCTAATTCTTTGGACTCGTATTTGCTATTATGAAGGCGCTTCAAGAAAGATTACCAATCTATTCCTTATTTGAAACTAATTGATATTTCTACCTCATTTGTTTATGACTATCTTCTATGTTTTTATGAAAAATGAAAAACTAATTCTTTGGACTCATATTTGCTAAAATGATTGATCCCTTTTATATTTGTTTATCGTCTTAATGGACATTTTGATATTTGCATTAGCAACAATATGTTAACAAAAGGATCAAGGCTAATATAATAATTAACCAATTGGGGTTTTTAGCTGGTTAATTGACAAATGGGTTTTAATTATTAACCTGAGCTTTACTTTGTCAATGGTTAATATTATGACTCCTATCTATTATGGTATTTGTTTATGTGAACTGGACGTTGTTTGGTTTGACGTGTTTACTTTTTTTTTTTTTTTGCAGTTGACAGTTATAGTCTGAAGGTGGTCTAAAGTCTATTACTTTTTTCTCGAGGTTAGATTCTGAACTTTTACTTTGTTAACGAACTGTTTTGTACAGTTCATACCAATTTCTTCTTCTGCCTTAAGCATGCTTAGGGTAGAAAATAGAATAAAATGGGTACTTTTTGTGATAACAGCTACAAAACGCCTTCAGGTTAACGCTTCATCGCATTGTACAGAAAAAGCATTAGATTGTGGAGGCTGAGCATTTGCTGTTATGCTTTAAAAGTTTGAATTGGAAAATAATAGTAATTCAAGTGAACTGTTGTTATGCTTCATTGGATTGTGGAGGCTGAGCATTTGCTGAAAGCATTGCTGGAATTTACAGTAAGTATGATTATGCTATATTTTTTATTCATGTTTATGTATATACAGCAAGTGCGAATGTATGCCTAAACCTTATAACATCTACCATTGCAACTGGCTTTGTTAGGGTACAGTAACGGATCCGATTTATGTAAAATAATTGGTCTCAACTAATGTATTAATTTAATTGTTGTTTTAGGTTGGGGGAGGAGTGGATGTTTACACGGATGAGGATATGGATGTTATTCACGAAGCATGGTCAAGTTATGTCGAGAACTTTATTTTCAACTGAAGTTTTTAGGGTCTCGGTTAATGTACTATCGATACAATGTTTTGAATTTATATGTTGCGAAGATTTTTATCATGACCCATATCAATATATCACTGTATTTGATTTTGAAATATATTTATTGAAATATATATAGACACACACACATATGAATCCAGAATAATTTAGTAATTTTATAAATCTTTTTTGGTCAAAAAAGATGACACGCATAGTATATCGTAAATAGATGACAGACAAAAAAGTGTCATAAACGCGTGTCAAAATGGATTGTCATAAGCACGTGTCATGAACAGATGACACGCATAAAAGTGTCATGTTATATGGCATTATATGTTTGAAGGTATTTCCTTATTATTTGTTTTTTCTTTAAAAAATTCAAGATTATACACGAGTCAAAGATGTTGATTGCACTAGCTAAATAACAAAATTTGAGTTAACATGTAGGGAAAAGTGCTACTGAATGTAACCCCCCCCCCCCCATATCGTAAACAGATGACACACAAAAAAGTGTCATAAACGCGTGTCAAAATGGATTGTCATAAGCACGTGTCATGAACAGATGACACGCATAAAAGTGTCACGTTATATGCAGCAATTACATCACTGCCAACAATCACCACCAACCACCGCCACTACTCACCATCGTCGCCCACCCACCATCACGGTCATCCACCTCCACCTTCCACTGCCGCCGCCACCCACCGCCACATATCACCACCCACCATCACCGCCACTGACTACCACTCACCACCGATTTTATTCCTTCGTCTTTTCCTGCTTATCCAACAACATAAAGTAATGTTTTGTTTCATTCCCACATGGCAACCAAACAAGACATGGAGTGGTAATGATCCATTCCATTACCTTGTCCATTCCATTACCTCGTCCATTCCATTCCCTCATCCATTCCATTACGCCATACCAAACAGACCCCTAATGGATTAATCTTTTCCTCAATACTATATCAACATTAGTAATGAATCATGTATGCGCCAACTATATAACTAAATTTGAGATATCATATACATGAATTAATAAACTTTCACGCTTTCTAATCCCAGTTGAATAAGTTGTTATCAAAATCTTCAATATACTCCCGAACCAAAGTTGATGAAATTGCTGATGGATGAAGAAGGAACACGGCGGGATGACGCTAGGGATGTTACTTTGAAGTATTTTAATCTATTCACGCCCATTAGTTTTTAAAGTTTGATATATAAGACTGATATCACTGTTTGGTCCTAAACAACCATGAGTTTATCTTTGACCATTGATCATGACAGTTGCTTACACAAATGACATTGTAATGCCCGAGTCGTTAGAGATGGTCACAATTAGTGATGTCATAACTTATTCCTCTTCACATGGAAATCATGGAAGAAATTGATAAACGAGTATTTAACTTTTAGATATCTTATTATTGATTGTATAACCAACATACTAATTGGTAATTCATTATATAATTATAGTATTATACTGTATATCGATTAAATCTAACACAACATTAACTTTAGAGTAAGATTACTCATATCCGCATTATGGATCACAACCCAAGTAAACATGTTGTCCTCTTGGCAAAACTTATGTGTCGTCACTAGGCATACAACAAAAAAAAACTTGGTTTTTTTTAATCTTTTCTGTTTTCCTGAGTAAAATGGCTCACCTCCCTTTTTTAATCTTATGATGTTGCATCTTTTTTTTGTAGGTCAATGGTGAAGCACATTTGCAGAGTGAAAGTTGAGCGGTTCACTTAGAAAGAATCGCTTGATGTTGACTTTTTGAAAGTCAATATTGCCATGGAGCAAATCATCCCACACTGTTCCAGCTTCATACTTGAGAACACTATTTGTCATTATTAAAGTCGAGTGACCAAGATTATAAATGAGGTGAGTGCGTTAACATGTACGTATAATTTGAATGTCGCAAGTTTCTAGAAGTTTGTTTGAACCGATTGTTTGAAAGTTATTGCTTGAATCATTCTTTTTTACTTGTATGTTTGAAGTTATATCATTCTTTTGAAGTTATATCATTCTTTTTTACTTAAAAGTTTTCGAATTATACGCAACGAAACAAAGATGTTAAATTGTGCTACTAAATAACAAAATTTGGGTTAAAATGTACGGAAATTAATCAGCTTCTTCTTAGGCTACTCATCGAAGTTAGATAAGACGTTATCGAGATATTTGATGTATATATTGTTTGAATGTAATAAATTTTAGGAACCCGTCCCAACGGACGGGTATAATACTAGTTACTATTGTGTGTATTGTTCGTCTTGTTGATGTGCGACCCCCTTGTTGCCGTCTGGCGTCCTTTTCTTTTAACTCCATTAATTACACCGACTTATTATTCTCTTTTGGGCCCCAATTATTTTCCTTTTGGGCTACATAACCAATTGTCGCTTCCAATTCCTTTTCTTTTCTAGGCCAAATGATAGCCCAAACCCAAATTAAATATTGCACTTTGACATCCATATTCCAATTGAACGAATACTTTGTGTCCATGAGATTTCTTTATGAGCTTGATTTTATTTGTTTCTTTTGTTCAAACGTCAAACTATGATATGCCACTTCACGCAATGAGCAGCATTTCAAAAGGGAAAATATTGATCAAAACAATAGTTTAGTAACCTGAAGTCAATTAATACTAATTGATTAATTATTGTTTAATCATTTTCTCATGAACTATATAAAGTATAAAACAAATAAAAAAAATGTATTTCATACTCATATTAAGAATATTAATATTATAATTAATATACACTATGGTGTACCTAAAATGCACCAATCAAACACTAAACTGTATACAAAACCAGCAAATAAACATGACGCGTGCAACCACACATCAAAGTCTATAAGCCATTTTATATTATATCTTCCACCTTGTAAGTTCCATAAAATGATTTTGAAGAAAAAAAAATACATTTTATATATCTCATAGCTAGTTATGTTCATATGATTCATATATTTTTGATGTAGTTTGCAAGACAAATTTATAAGAACAAAGTGTAAATCATATGTGATGACTTCTTATGGTTGTGAATACATGTGTGTAAAAATTGGATATGAGTCCAATGGCGCGCACCATCACATTCTTGCCACTATGTTGACGATTAAACCATTATCAGAACTCAGCCTCTACAATTTAATAAGGTTTTCGTAGTAACATAACCAGTATGGTTTTATGAGATCTTTTAAAAAAAGTTGTTTGAAGTATCTTTTAATTCATTGCTAGATAATAATACTTGGTTGGGTTTTTTTTTCTAGGAATATAGCTAAGCGTGTATGTGTACGTAGCTAGTCATATGAAAAATATTTGTTTTGGAGACAAAATTTCACAAACATCACCTAAAGTCTTCAATGTTGAACATGATGTTGAGTGTTGACTGGGAAATTGGGATTCGATATCCTACGTGGCCGAGATATATAAAAACTAAAAAAAGAAATAACAATTACTCACAAGATCCAGTTCTAAAATTAAAAAGGGTTATTCTAAATACACCCTACCTAGTTTCCATTTACACCCACTCTATAGTATTAATTAGGTTTGAATATAACAAACCAATAAGAATTCACCTCCACTTATTAAAGTTTGACTAGAAATAGAGTCTACATTAGTCTCCTTAATTACACTCTAAATTTAATTATTAATATTAGGGATTTAAATTGATTATAAATCTTTATCTATTTATTTTAAATTTACTGATAGTATGAAAAAAAACTCATTAAATTAGATTATTAGTTATGTAGGAATTTTAAAGTTTAAATATTCAAGCTACAAACAAAGAGTAGATTTTTGCAACATTACGTTTTAAAAATTGATAAAAAAATGTCCTAGATGTTCTCATTGCAAAATTATTTTATAAACCAATATCCTTTAAGTTTGATTATATAAAATACGGTTCTGTTCAAGGTGAACAACTTAACTTCCAGAAAAAAAACGTTCGGTAAACTATAGTTAAATAAACACATTTTCTGAAAAATATTTGTTAATTAAAAAGTTCATTCACTTGGTGAAGAAAAAAATACTAAAAGAAATAAAGGTAATAAAACTACAAAACAGGTTATATTAAAACAAAAATTAACGTAATAAAATAAAATTTAAGTGCATTTGGTTTTTTAGTTTTACGTGAAACCATTTAAGAGATGTTTTTAACTTTTTAGTAATAATAAATAAATGTTTATTAAAGTTTTTAATTTTCTAGGTAACAATTAATGATTTATATAGAGTATAGTGTAATAGAGTAGGGTGTAAATTAATGCTTATGTAGTAATTAGTGCATTTATTGAGAGGTAATTTATAGAGTATGGTGTACTAGGGTGGGTGTAAATAGCAACACCCAATTAAAAATTAAGTTGTACACGTTCACATAATGTAAAGTGCTTAAAAAAGTTGTGAAGAAAATAGATAATGAAAAAGGTTTGAAATAAAAAAAATAAAAATGAACCAAAATTAGATTCAGTCATCATACACCACTAATTCTTATGACACATTATCATTGTGTTTATTAAAGTTGTATTTTAATAAAAAAATAAAAATAAAAATAAAAAAAGATAAAGAGAAGTATTTTATTATGTCAACCAAGTAGACTTCGTCAAGCAAATTCGCTCAAAAATTCATGTGTACAGTTTCAAACTTCAAAGGCTACAAACAATTTTCTTATAATGTAATATAATGAAATCATCATTTTATTATAAACAGTAATTAACAATTATGTATATCATCTCACTGTTTTATATGTTGACTAGCTTTCTAAGGAGAAGAATATATACTTGCTCAAAAATTGGATGGAGGTGTTACATAGCCCCGTTACAACAAGTACAAAAGTGTTTGATTTTACTTTTACCCATTGCCCAATCCGACCATTTCAATAATTCGTCTTCAACATGGTTATAACAACTCCTAAAATCATTAGTTAACTAATACATTTGCTTGAACTACATCTAAAAGTCGGATAACATCATGTTTGCATGGTTACGCCGTAGAGATCATTGGTTGGGTTGGTCGGTTAGGACGTTAGGTCATAGCCTCATAGGTTAAAACATTCTCATGTGTTAAGATTTTGGTAGTTCAATTATTGAAAAAGATAACCAGCTGGGCTAGCCCAGTTGGCCACCTCAATGAGGATTCGGAAACATAACCTAAGGGTTGTGGGTTCGATTCTGAGGGGGGGAGGGTTTACCCACATTATGTGGGGTTCCCGCCTGGGGTTTCCCCGGTTCGACTCGCAGCTCCAGCAGACCGGCCCTAATAAGTCCTACGGGCAGGGGTATCAAACGGCTGTTGGTCGGGCTCGAACTCGGGTAGGATCAGGATTTCACACAAGGATTTCCCAGCTGATCTACGCCTTCCAAAAAAAAAATTATTGAAAAAGATGAAGGATTTGCTTTAGACATCAAATAGATGATGTTACCGACAATTGTTGTTATTTTGCCTCAAAAATATAATCAATCTAAAAGTAACTGGTTGTTATACTTAACTTATTCTAAACAAAAATACAATAATGATTATAAATAGTTGCTAACGATAATTATTTTCAGCGATTTGAATTGTTAAATCCAGCAATACAATATCCTTTTAAAATAAAACATGAACCTATTTTAACCGAACTCGGTAATGATATAACATGTTACATGACCTAACTTGTCCATTTTTCTTACTACGTACCGAGTAAAATTTAGTAGAAAGTTATAAAAAAGGTAGTTATAAGATTTTAACAAAGTAATATAGCGGTGTTACTCATCTATCATTGTATCAAATTAAATTCAACATGCTCATTGAGCTTAAAAAATGTCCAATACTTAAACCACTTCCCGTATTTTATAACTTTTTTTTTTATCGTCTAGCGCAGTGGTCTCTTTTTTTGTTTTTGAGGAGCCACTGACAACTGACGCGGACCCGGTTCGAAGCGGCGTCATGGCGTCAAACTGGTTTGTTACCCCGAAAGATAACCTAACCACCCAGGCCGGCCAAGGTTGCTGGGGGCTGCCAGGAGTCGAACCGGTAACCTCAAACGAGCGGGAACTCACCTAAGGTGATAAGACCCTCTCACCTCACCTTTTTGCTTATAGTGGGGATCGAACCCTGATCCTCAAAGAAATCATAAGTTATTTCCACCACTAAGCTAAAGGATCATTGGCCCGTATTTTATAACTATGTATTACCATTTGATAAAGTAAAAAACATAGAGACAAAAGACATTATTACTTTTCATACAAAATAAAACTACAATAACACCACTTAAGAATTCCAAATGTTACAAGACAACCCCCTGAAGAACTCCAATCTCTACAAGTCTCGAAACAAGATGACCACTCAAATGAATCGCCACAAGATTCTCCAACCCACCAACAAAACTCCCACCAATGAACACCACCGGTGCCACGTCATCACCACCGCCACAGTGGCCATAAAACACAGCAAGGTCAGCTATCTCATCCTCTTCCAGCTCAATAACAGTAGGGTAAACACCAATGGAATAAAAGAGACGTTTCATAACATCACACATGTAACATGATGACCGACTGAATATTATGACGGGGCTTTCGGTTATGAGACGTTGGATTGCTAGTGGAGAGACGGTGGTCGGAGTAAGTTGTAGGGTGATGTCGGTGGCGGAGTGGTGGAGGCGTTGCATGGCTCCGGTGACGGTGTTTTGTGGCAAAGGAAATGGAGGTTGTGAGGAAGTATTTATAAGCGATTTTTTTTTTTTTTGGGGGGGGGGGGGGGGGGGGGTGATTTGTTTTACGTCAGCAAAAGGTGGAGATATTACGTAGTTTGTACACTTACGACACCTTTACGCATGATTAGTGTATATACTCGTGCCTAAAATTATAGAATACTAAGTTTAACAACTCTTTTTTGAGATTCGTAAATCTTTTGTCGTGTATCAATTTTTACTTGTATAATCTAAAATGTTTATATTTTATGCATGACCATTATTTTTAGGTTGATAAGCGGGTTAGCGTCTTGTGTGTGTTTGGTGTGACTTGTAAAATGGGATATTTGGTTACATAAGTATTAGACGCTAACTTTAATTTATGGTCATACATATTCTTTTCGCGTTTAAGAGAGATGCTTGAGAAGTTGAATTGATCTCATATACAACGACAAGGGGCTGGAAGAAAACAAATGTTCAGGGGCGCGCGGTTCATGACAACTTCATATGCTTTGTGATAAAAAAAGGGTGTGAATGTACAAATCGAGATTAGGGCGAAACAGTTGGTACATCAATGTTTTTTAGATGAATAACTAGTGTAAAGTGATGATCCTCCATATCATCACTATCTTTTATCACCACCCTATGGGGTGTGGTGATGATCCTCCATATCACCACATCACCACAATGCGTTGATGAAGAGAGAAAGAGAGGGTCATGGGAGACTTAGGATAGGGCCGTGGTGATGATCATTCACTGTCCGCGTGGCATCTCCACAAGCGCCGCATCTTATAGCCTTACACTAATTTTTCTTTACGTGGGCGACCATTTCTTGGCGCATATATATAGTAAGTATGCCCCACATCTTATAGACTTAAACCATTGACCATCCTAAACACCATGATACTCATAGGCTATAGTTAAAAGGCCCTTTGATATAATATGTAAGTATTGTAACTTGTGGTGGATGAAAATGAAAGTTTTTCAATGATGGTGTTGTGTATATGCCTTTCAATTGTTTAAAATGTGCTATATGCTTCGCTTAAGATGTAAAATGGTGTTCGTAATTATCTATATAAAACGCTTACACTGTTTGCTATTCGACAAAATAGCGTTGATAATATGGGTTTAAAGAAGAAAAAAAGGTAGTCTTAATGAAGTTATGTTATTAAAGTAACACAAGACATAACTCATTTCGTGATATTTCTTAAAACATGTATATATTTATATGAATTTCATATTTTGAAAACAGATAAGTATTTTGTTAATTTCGTGGTCAAAGAGCTTTTTATTTATTTTATTTTCCTAAATTTTACAAACAATTTGGTAAAATAGGTAAAAAGTAGTAGGAGTTTGTGAAGGTGACGTAAGATGTTCGGACTAATTGCATAAAATATCTCCAAAAAACGATGCCACTGTAGCATATGATGTAAGCTTGACGTTTCTCACTAGTGCCGCCAGCTCCATATGTGAGTGAGTGACGCTACGTACGTGGCTTTGAAAAAAGGTGTGTGTTCCAATGTTCCATATTTACGTGTCTCAAATACAGAAATAAATGTGTTACCGTAATTATTATTTGAGTCACTATGTTAGGGTATGTTAGGGGACGGGGCATTATCAGATTTGGTCATGGTTACGTCACTATTAGCACGTTAACATCGTCGCCAGTAGTGTTACTAGGGGTCCCGTGAATCTTTTCCTGGTTGTAGTTAACGGGATCTTTCACATGAGAAAGAGAAAGAGAGGAGAGTGAGTGGGAAAAAGGTAATATATTATTATTATTATTGTTATTATTATGTGTGAAAATAATTAATCGTTTGGTAAAGAATCAGTGAAGTGTTGCCTCTAAAAAACTGTTTCAGCAAAGTGAATCAGTGAAGTGACGTGGCAGTGCGGGATTGGTAGAATTCAGTGAAGTTTAAAAACTACACGGTAAGCGCCCCTCCCTTAGTGGTTTTAACCATTTGAATCTCTATCCAAAATGTTTTACTATCTAAGCACCTGATTTTTATAACTGTAACTATCTGAATCCAATTAACTAACAACATCCAATAAATTCAGTCACTTTATGGTGAAAAAGATAGAAATACCCATGCTAATTAAAACCAAAACAAATATAAGACAATAAAATAAATAATATATAAACCTAAATTCACTCTCTCTCACCACTCCACACCCATCCCTACCTCCCCCTTTGTTTCTCGATCTCTCTTTCTCTTTACCCACAAACCCGTAGCACATAACTATCATCATTGCCACCATCATATCATACACCATCACCGCCACATTTTACTTTCCAAACACTCCTTTATATCTCCTAATATCATCATTTGGAGTTTGTTTTTTGGGTTTCACAACGACAACACTCAGAATCAACGATAGCATCTTGTAGATGGCAGTGGTTTGGTAGGGGGACAAAGAATGAGTTGTAGATGGCAGTGGTTTGGTGGCAGTTAGGTGGTGTAGATGAAGGAGTTGTAGATGGCAATGGTTTGGTGAAGGAACAAAGAAGTTGCTGGTTTGTGTGTGCGTGTGTTTTATATTAGGTATATATATTAATAAAAGTGTTAAAATTATTTTGTAAATACCTTGTGCATTTAAGTGTTGTATACAAGTGTATAAACTGACTGAAATATCCTTGTATTTAACAGACTTAGTGGATGACATTAGTTAATTGCACTCAGATAGTTAGATTTAGAAAATTTAGGTGCTCGGGTAGTTAAACATTTTGGATTTGGATTTAAGTGATTAAAATCACCATGAGACTCAAATATTAATTAACTATAAGTAAATTGTGATTTATACATGATATAAACGTAATTTTGTAATACTATTTTACAAAACTTACTAAATATAAGTGTAAACTTTTATAGACTATTTATGTACAAATAGCCCATTTAAAATTTAGGTTTTTATTTAACGTATTTCCCCATACTAATGCTATGAATTACATATTTATCCAACCCTTAAAATCTACTACATATTTTCCCTTGGGAATGAGGAATATGTAATTGACTTTTTAAGTTGGTAAATATGTAATACGGAGTAAATTATCTTAGTAATATATGTAAATGACCAAATTTATACAAATCATAAAACAAATCTACTGCTTTAACTGCTCATTCGTTTAACTTTTTATCATGACTAAATTTCAAGTTTTATCATTTGCGTTTTTACTATATTTCAAATGGATAAAACTTGAAATTTAGTCTTTTATCATATATTTTCTTTTTTTTTTTTGGTATATGCACTAATGTACTTATATGTATTTTATTCATAAACTATCTTTAATTCTTTATCATTCTAAAGTTTTAGATACAAACAAACGATTTGAAAAAGAAATACATAATTGGTTTAAATTGTTGATATGACAATGTGTAATGGCGGGTTAATTGAGCGTGAAAGGGGCATTTAGCGCCCCATAACTTGAGCGTACAACGCCCTCTTAGGCGTGAAAAGGGCAAAATTGCTTTGGCCGTGTTTTTTTTTTTTTTATTATTACGGAGTGAACTTAGCATGTTTTTCTCCATTTCTTTGAAGCCAATGAAAACATCACTTTTGAAGTGGAGAGACGTGAAGGATTGTGCCATTATACATGGCCTTGGTAAAAAAGAAACAGTTAAAATGACAAATTGCCATGTCTAGCCGACCCATCCAACCCTATTCGTAAATAAGTATTTTCTAGTAAGAAGAATAGTGTTTTCCAAAATATGCAAAAAGTAGATTGGATGGGAGAGGCCAATATGAGGGGAACAATCTAAACCGCACATCATGTCACTTGATGTTCACCTTTTTGTCAATTTTCACCTTCTTCTTTTGACCGGATATATACTTGATTTTCGTTTGTTTTATTTTAACTAGGATTCTATTACCCCGCGCTTCGTAGCGGGAGCTCCTGTTGCGTTGAGGGTTTGGTGGCCGTTAAACATCGCGCGTCGTGTGGGAGCTCCTGTTGCGTGAAGGGTTTCGTGGACCTAAAAGATAATATTAAGTGACTATTATTCTCGCGTGGGCTTCAAAAAAATACTCGCTGCTAAAAGCTAAAAGTTTGGTGGTCAAAGTTTGAAATCCTAAAACCTAAAAGGTTAACGGTCAAAGTTTGGTGGTCAAATTGAAATAAATTAAAGTGTCTCAGGTTAGCAGCGTATTTAACAATTACAATGAGGGCATAATAGTAAATTATTGGAGGGACACTGTAGAAGTGTCCCTCCTTTAATAGATACATATAATGTTTACAAGCAATTGATTAGTAATATAATTTCAAGTAGCCTTACAATAATAACCTATATTAGTTTTCAGGGTCAAGTTATTTTACATAGTGTAACAAAAATGAGAAGAGTAAAAATGATACAAAAAAAAATAATAGATCATGAAATATGACACAATGAGCTACAAAATATAACATTATACCAAAAAAATATAACACAGAGAAACCTCAAAATTGGTCAAAGCATGAATGCGCGGGGTAGCACAAAGAAACATTTAGTTCTGTCATTTTTTGTTTACAATCAAGATCCATTAAACCTTGAAATCTGACCGTTATCCTGATCGACGGTTTAGCCTAAAGCATGTCTGCGGTTGAATACATGGCCATTCTTAAATACCATTTAATAATTCACATATACCCTGAAGATGAAGTTTGTACGATACGCCATAAGGCCTGCCTGGATACATACAGGGAGCATGCGGTTCACTGCAAGAAGCTGCTCATATTCAAATATCGACATGACTGGGTTGAGGACGTTTTATGGGACATTTTAAGACGAGTTGGGATCTCAGCCAAGAATAACGCCCCTATGAACCTCCTTTCGGACCCCGTAGAAGGGAGATCCACCCAGCGACCCGCAGATCTGCTTGTCTTTAGGTGGGTTGTGGGAAACACGCTTGTGTTTACCTAACAGGAGTATCCCCTCTAGATGGTTTGAGGGATAATAAGTTTGTAGCAGGGCAAACGATATGAAGGGCATAGACGGAGAAAGCGGAAAAGCATGCTAAAGCCTGTGAGGAGAACCAACACGTTTTCGTTCCCCTGGCTTTTGATTTTAGCAGATCAGGGTTCGCCATACAGAAAGTGACGGCGACACAACTTGTTGCCTGTCTATTTGCTAATCTAAACCTTAAGAACTAATCTAAACCTTAAGAACTAATCTAAACCACTCATCTTGTTGGTTTTTATTTTTTTTCTTTTTTAATTAGAAAGGGTAGATTAGGAAGATAACAAAAATCCATTCCTTAATTTTCTCATCAACTCCTTGATTATCTCATTCTCTCTTTCAAATCTCAAAACATCATAACCATTAAACCATAACCATCGCTCCCTATATCGGTCAAGAATCATCGGAGTAAAGTAGTAAACATATGTGTTAAAACACTTTTTTATTCACACATCGTTGTTTTGTTGAATGTAGCATTCAGTTTTCATCACATAATATCTACCTGGGATAGTGTGTTAGTCCTAGTTTTTTATTCAACAAAATAAATTCGTGAAGGTCAATATTGATGGACTTGGGTCCTATGTACAACAATGAATTGAAGCATTATGAGATTCTATTTGAAACAAAATATGTACGAATGGTAATCACTATGAGTTACCTTATGTGTCTTGATTGATTACAATGTGTATTTTTCATTTTAGGTTTTAATATGACTAAATTTTATTTTTTAATTTTTATTCGGTTACGTATATTTAAGTTTATGATGGTTTTGATCATCTTTTTGTTAATGTACACATATGTAAAATGTTGACCAACCATCTCAAAAACTTATTATACACGTATGTATACCGCTTAATAGCCATCTCCGAAACTTTTAATTAAATGTATATTGTAATGTACATATGTGCATATTACAAAATGAGACATTTACGTTTGAAAAAATTGATTAAATTGAACAATATGTAATAATGTACCGTAGGTTTTTTAAACTATAAAACACGTATAATACACATATGTATAGTCAATTCTTCAAATACACATGTGTAACAATACATATGTTCAATATATTTTTTTAGTCAATCAACGATTACCTATAATATATACCAATATAATATTTCTTAAAATAAATAAAAACTAAAATTGATTGATATAATTATTATCAGGGACATATGGTTACAAATCATAGGTATTAATGTCCTATTTTAGTGGGATAACAAATTTACTATTTTACCCCTAATTTAATATAAATAATTAATTAAACTTGTAATTAATTACCATCTTGCCATCAATGATTAATAATGGTTCTTATTGTTCTTACATTAGTAGTGGTTCTTATTTGAACCACACCCTATATATATATATATATGTATGTAAGTGGATTTATGTTTACTGATGTGTGGTTTATTCCAACTTTTCTTATTTTTATTTATGTTTGTTATTGTTTTAAATGAATAAATATAAACAAGCACGTTTTCTTAACAAATTGTCAAAAATTTAAAATCACACATCATTTTTTGCCTAAACAAGTTACATTTAGATGGTGGGTAAGCGGGCAACAAGCTGCGCCGCTATCACCTTTTAAATCGCAAACCCTATAACGAACATAAACAAATATAATATATTTTAGTTTAATTTTTCTACAACTAAAGCTGCGCGTTTGGAAGGAGTTAGGCTTGAGCAACATCTGATCTCGATTATCAAGAAGAACAACCAACAAAACCAACTAAAAAAATGGCAACAAATAATTATTCGGTCCAAGGTCCGTTGTCTTACAAGACTCAAAAAAATAACGTAAGAGGCTGTTTGGTAAGCCTTAATTAATTGAGGCTTTGAACCATTCAGCGCTGAATGATTCAACATTCAGCGCGTTTGTTTCAGCTTCTGAATGAAATTGTTAAGGGTGAACCATTAAGCACTGAACTAGGCTAAACCTTAGTGAGACTCTCCAACCAATTTGGGACAAGAAAATTAATCATTAAGAGGTCCAACTTAATGATTCAACACGTAACCATTCAGACCTCTTAATGATCAGCACTTAATCAACCAAACAACCCCTAAATAAGAACCGTTAGGATGCGCTTTCCTATATATTTTTTTTTCCATAAATATGTGGATTGACAAAAAATGAGACGATCTTTACTTCAAACATTTCTTCATATAACACGATTTTGAGTATACGTAAATACTACTAGGTGTCACAAACACGTGTCATTTGAAGATGTGAATATACGAAGATTTTATCATTTTAATTTTGTTTCTAAAGGTAAAAGAGAGACAAAAATCACATGTCGTCTAGTTAACGAGATTGAGACTGTTTGTTATTGACATCCAAGTCACAAACAAATAATAAAGCCAATGTAATTTTGTCTCATTTTAAGTTTACTTATACTTAAACTTATAAAAAAACACAATTTCATAGGAGGGTGATATTACATGCACACAAGATATATGCTGAAATAACTTTAATAATAACTTTTTTTATTCTAAATTTATATATGTTCAGCATTTTTTTTTCATATAGAGAATGATCTTTCTTATTAAAAGTCACTTTGTGGGGCTCTTTGGTTTCCTTAATGGGGAAGTTAGATGGACAATTTGTCTTCACCTCACATTACAATATTACATTGCTCATAGCCTTTTCACTATGTCATTATTCTACTTTTATTCTTTCCCTTTTTACGCATTCATTTGTTTCTTTTTGGTGTTCTAATGATTCGGGGATTACCACTTTTATTGTTTACTTTGCCAAGTTTAGTGGTTTAAACCGTATAAAAATACTAAAAGCGTATTTTTATCTATATGAAAAAATAGAAAATTGAGATCCAGTCCGACCGATTGATTGTTTCAAATAGAGTCTTCAAATCGGCATAATGCGACCAATTATATATAGCAGGTTTTTGGTTCCACACGTGTGACTGGGTGGTGTCGTCCGATTCTCTATCAATGCAAATAACTTTTAAAAGTACTGGATTTAAATAATACCGGCGGTCAAATGTTGGCCGCCAATGGTCCCAACTAACGAAATGCGTGCTGCTGTTTTACATTTTAACATATTGTCCACTAACAAACCATGACTAATAAAAATATAAGAAAATTATTAAAACGTGTTGTTTATAACCTATACATGTACAATTTTTGTGTAGGAACATTACCTAAGTCTTACGCATAATATAACACATGTGTAAGAAAGAGTTTAAACCTTATAAAATACATTTGATTGTATTAATTTAATAGGTTTTCGTATATATAAGATAAACAATGAATATATACAAAGTAAAAAACTTCAAAAATATATGACCACATGTGTAAGAAAGATTTTAAACCTTATAAATTACATTTGATTGTATTAATTTAATAGGTTTTCGTATATATAACATAAACAATGAATATATAAAAAGTAAAAACTTCAAAAATATATGAACCATTACTAATAAAAAGTAAGATTTAGGTTTCTTCTCGCACTAAAACCATTTTCTGAAATTAATAATATATATTAAACATATAACTAAATTTAAAAGTTAAGGGGAATTGATTTTAATAATTCAAATTTTGCCTTGTTTGGTAACAATAATTTTAAATTAAGAAATTCTCTACAATAGTCTCAACTTTTAAAGATTTTTTTTTTCAATGAGCGTTTATTAATGAAACTAACTCATTTTTAAAATTTAAAAAGTTATCAAATACAGAAGGAAAGTTGTTTGAAAGTTAGACTATTATATATATATATCAATTATCAACATCGGTGCTACTCACAGATTCTACTGTAGCACTACAGTAGAAAAAAAACCCTTATGTTTACAAAATAATTACGTAAGTGCCATTTGCTTTCCTCTGTCTACTCCGATAACGCCGACATTCTTCCACGTGCCTCTGAGCTTTAATCCAACGGTCAGAATCAATAGGCCAAAACACCACCACGACGACGACAGTCAAATGCACCGAGAACCTAAACGAATCCGCCACCACGACGACAGGCTTCTCAAAGGTTATTGGTTCTTTCTTGCTTGCTTCAGTCGCCCTGTTTTCTTCGGCTCAGCTATGTTCACCTTTGTTGCAGATTTTTGTTTTGTGGTTGTTAAGCTTGCTTGAATCATGGCGGTGGGTATTGTGCCGCCGCCGGTTGTCAGTTTTGTTGCCTCGATTATGTTGGTTTCATATGTGTGGTGGCGGCAACGATTAAAATGTGCCTTCCGGAAACGGCGTCGAGCGGAAACTTTTTGCTTCGTCCTGCATGGGCTGTTTCCGGCTAGATCTGTTAGATTGAAGGCCCATCTCCACTCATAAACCTGTTGCTGGAGTATTGCTGCAACAAAACACAGGGGGAGTGGTGACGGTGGTGGCTATGTTTTTTTAGAGAGAGGGGGAGGAGCGGTGGTGGGGGTATGTGGATTTAGAGAAAGAGAGAGGGGATGATCGAAGTTGATGTCTGTGTAGTATTTTTTTTTAGAGAGAGAGAGGGAGGAGCGGTGGTGGGGGTATGTGGATTTAGAGAGAGAGAGAGAGAGGGGATGATCGAAGTTCATGTCTGTGTAGTCTTCTGAATCAAGGAAGTTGGTGGCAGTATGTTGAACAGCCAGCTTCTCATTATTATATATAATAAATGTTGACCACCTTAGGAATAGTACTAACAGTTGACCGTTAGTTACTATTTAACTCCGTTAGTTACTATGCAACTCCGTTAGTTACTATTTATCTCCGTTAGTTACTATTCAACTTCGTTAAGTTACTATGTAACTCCGTTAAAATAGTACTAACGGAGTTACTATTGAACTCCGTTAAAATAGTACTAACGTAGTTACTATTTAACTCCTTTAGTTACAATTCAACTCCGTTAAAATAGTATTCAACTCCGTTAGGTTGCTTTTCAACTCCGTTAACTTACTACTCAACTCCGTTAACTTACTATATTCAACTCCATGATGGACGGTTCAACCGGTTGTATTAGGTGGTTCAACCAGTATACTTGGACGGTATGAATGGTTAGGAAGATTGGTTCAACCGGCCATACCGGACGGTTCAACCGGGTTTGTCGGGTGGTTCAACCGGTTGTACCAGGTGGTTCAACCGAATCGTCGCAATACGTGAGATTGGTTCGTATAAATTTTGTTAAAAATCGGTTTGCTCCGCGGCTAAGCACGGGTGTTAAACCTAGTTATGATACAAATATTATAAATGTCAATAAAAGTATAAAGAACCACTAAGTAATACAGTGAAATTATTTACCAAAACCAAGGTTGTTTTACCTTCTTACCAATGGTTTTGTCATAGTGGTTTTAGTGCAATTTTAACCTTAGATTCCATCTTTTAAAATCTACATCTAGACAACCAACTAAATGTATATATTTATAAAATATTAATGGTGGGTGGCATTATATATTGCTTCCACGTGCAAAGCAGGTTTCCCAATTGCAACCACCTTTACCTTTACCAATGCGGGTTATGCCGATACGGGTTGAAAACGTATTCTCGGGATGTTTACAAACGACGACGAAAATCATGCGTACGTTACAACGTACGGAGAAAAATAATTACAACCATGTGTTCGTAGTAAAATAAACAAATGTCATCAACGTAAAAATGTGTTATAAATACTACCAAGCGGATAACAAAGTCGAACACTAATATTATCGTACCGCCTGTAACAAAGTAGCAACCACTATGCTGTCGCAGCAACGCGCGACTTCGGTAAAATACTAGTTGTGAAACAAATACTAAAATTAGTGGACAACTAGAGTTGGCACGTAATTAATTATTATTCATTTGATGTAACGTCAACAATAATCGTGCTTCCTTTTCATAGGTTATTCTTTTTCAAAGTTACATTTTCTACTTTTGATCACTAAAACTTAATACCTTCCCACTTTAACACAACTGATGATTAAAACTTATTTTATAGGTATTTTAGTAGTTTTAACCTTTTGGGGTATTCAGAATTCGGTCACATTTAGACCATACAAACTCACTTTTTGTTCCAAAGTTACTATATAAAATTCTTAATTTTAAATTGACCTGTCTTAAAAAATGAAAATAATATAAAATCGAAAAAAAAACTTAGGAATTGACGTAAGGCTGAAATTGTAGTCCAAAAATTGTACTTTGGGCCTTGGGGCCGATGGTAGGCCCAAAATAATAATGTGTTTCTATGTAACTGCTGCAATCACTCATTATATGGTTTTATCGTGGGCTCAATATGACCGAACATCATTAATCATGGCACCATCACAATTCGACAATCCCATCAACACCCGGATGCATATGATTCGACAGAAAACCGCATAAACCTGCTAAGATGTAGTACTTTGGCTAGGTCAGTGTTCATCAAACCTGACCAGTTTGACGTTTTGCAAATCATTATATGTGGTTTGGTTAATTGGTTTGTGGAATTGTGGTTTTAAGGCGCGGACTTGTTTAGGTTAAACCATACCCAAATTTTGATCACCGGAGTCATAATTTATTCTTCTTCCGTCTGTATTGAATATATTACCGGTCCAAGTCATAAATATTTTTTAACCAAATGAGTTAGGTCATCAATTTTTTTTTTTTGGAAAAATGGATTTTATTAATCCCACCTTTTTTCAGTTGGCCGATAATAATCCCACCTGAGTTTATTCTTCCAACCAATCCCACCTTTTAGACATTTTACTCTCAATGCACCCCCCGTTAACTCACGCTAACGTTATTAGCTAAAACTCACAATTTTGGCGATTATTCATGGTATTTGAAAGAGGAAATCGAGACGAAGACATTGGTATGTTCAATTGCATAAATAACCATTGTTCGATGGTTTAATCGTCCGTTCCGGTCATCCCATCCGAGGAGAATATCAACCTACAACCGACGAACCATGCTTATTTATGTAATTGAACATACCAATATCTTCTTCTCGATTCCCTCTTTCATATCCGATGAATAATCATCTAGAATTGTGAGTTTCAGCTAACGACGTTAGTGTGAGTTAACGTGGGGTGCATTGAGAGTAAAATGTCTAAAAGGTGGGACTGGTGGGAAGAATAAACTCAGTGAGATTATTATCGGCCAACTGCAAAAAGATGGGATTAATAAATTCCATTTTGCCTTTTTTTATACTGGATCGAGTTAAATCACCAAAAAAAGTATAGTTTATCTTTTAAGGTCGTGAACTACTTTTTAACTTCAAAGGCTAAGGCTACCCGGTATGGAGACTAACCCCATCCCTGTCCCTGCACTTTTTGGCTTGTCCCAGACTAGAACACCACCCCCTGCCTCGTCCCCCTTGAGACCAAAAGGAGTAAGGACACACCAATGGTGGTTTTTCCTTTTTTTTTTCTTTCTAAAAATAGACGTTGGGAATAAACCTTGGCACCAATCATGTAATTTTTTATTTTTCAAAAATATATTACATGTCTCCATACCCCACTCAAGTCTCAAAATGTTTGAGACTAAACATATCTTATGTGGCATCCTAGAGGCATTGAGACTAAATCTTTTTTAGTCTCCACACCCACTAGTGACTAGCCTAAATAAACCTTTCAAACTATAAAGCTTCTTTAAACTTCCTCACGTGATTTAGTTGAGTCTAAAAGCTATAGGTTAATTTCACATAGAGAACAAATGGAACACCATATATATCTTCACTAATATATCCTAACTGAACGATTTAGCTTGAGAAACATTAACAAACAATACAATTTGATATTCACATACTTTTGTGTTTCACTGTAAGTCATTTTAAATCAATGCGAGTGTTAGGGATAAATCAAAATTTAGTAGAAACCAAGTATCACATGAAACTTTCAAAAGATAACTCCATGACAATACAACCTAAAACACACCCTATGCTTTCATTGAACGTTCACTTTGTATTAGAGGCAGATTTCTAATATGGAAAGATACAAAATAGAACTTTTAAAGCAAAAGATAATAGAAATGACTAGTCTATGTATTAATGTGCTTAGTTTCACGTTTTAAGTGATAAAACATCACCAATAAAATATAAACGATACCTTCAACTTGTTATTTACTATTGGTCGTACATCTTGCTTGGGCGGTTCACCACCCATACCACCACTTCTGCCGGCGGCCGTCCGTCCTTGGCCACCACCTCTTTTTTGCCCTCACTTTGGGGGTGGTGGTTGCGAATCTGGAATTACAAAATCCGGAGAAGGTGATGGCATTTGGTTAAGATTATCTTCGAGTTCGGTATTCGTACCATACTCGCCTTCATCTAAGAACTCCATAGCGGGTTGGTAACATCCTTCCCATTGTTGACGGATCCATTTTTTTAAGATCGAAGGTTACTTTGTGATTGTTTAAGTGTTTGTAGGTTGAAGAGTGTATTTGTTTGTTTAAAATGAATAAAAAATAGGTTTTTTTATTTATTTATAAATAGCCAAACTAGCCGTTGGCCAACGGCTAGTTGGCTGCCAATGATCATATTCCCCTCGCTAGCACAAGCGAGTATGATCACTTGCCCTCGCTCGCGCCAGCGTTCACGTGGGGATGTTGTGGATTAGGCTAGCCACGTGGATCAAGGTGTGGCTCGCGGCTCCTCGCTCGCGGGCCACAACACATAGTCTTGATTTATGTGTTTGCGCGAGCGACAACTTAATTCACGTGGCTAGCCTGATCCACAACATCACTCACCTGTACCAACAACACATAGTGTTACGCAACTTTAAATAAGTTATATTTTTTTATTTTTAAATTGATGGTAACTTCGAAAATCTACACAAAATTTAGGGTATGTTTGGTAACACTAGCTGGAGGCTGGTAGCTGGTAGCTGACAGCTGCAAGCTTGTAGCTGGAAGCTTTTTAAATATATTTTGGTGTTTGGTAGAGCAGTTGGAGCTTTTAATAAAATGTATAAAATGACCAAAATGGGCATAATTAAAAACTTGTAACTAGTAGAGTTTTTTCTTAAAAGCTAGTACTTGTAGCTTTTCACTATAGAGCTTTTTATCCAACCTAAAAGTTTCCAGCTCTTTCAACCAAACAAGACTTTTTATTGAGTATGAATTTTTTCTTAAAAGCTTAAAGCTCTTAAAAGTTCGTTACGAAACATACACTCACTCAGTCTGTTGAAAAAAAAAAAAACACGAGTCAACTACTCAACTACGTAAAAAAGAACGGGAAGAAAGAAAAGAAAAGAAAAACCGTTCCTCTTTCATGTTCCGTAGTTACAACAACACTTTGCTACAGCAAAGAAAAGAATAGAATCCAGCACACGCCAGTTCATCTTCTTAATCATTTCTACTTCCTTTTTAACATTTTAATTCCATCTTCTTTCCTTACTTCCTTCTTATTATTCACTCCATATTGAATCCAATACCTTGTTAGAACATCAACCATTACAATGAGCACCAATCCCGAGGAAGGTCCATTCAACATGTCCGATCTCACCTCTAATCTCCCTCCTTCCACCACCGGTACTTATCACTTATTAGTTATTACACTCCTATATAATATTATATATGTCATTTACATATATTGATTTTGTAGGTTTAAGTGCTGAGGATCGTGCTGGCCTTGTTAATGTCCTCAAGGTTGTTTATTTAATCAGGATTAATAATTGATTGATTTAATTGGCTATTTTTTTAGGTTATTGTTTTGATTTAATTGGTATTGTAGAGTAAGCTTAATGATTTGACTGGTCAACATCCTGATTTCTTGGATTCGCTTTCGGTTAATGTTAGGCAGCGTGTTGCTCTTCTTAAGGATCTTCAGGTACTGCGTTTAGTTTATTTGTTGATTGGATTGGTTTTAAAATCAGTTATGTGTTGTTATGGTTTGAGTTTATTTGCATAACTTATGCATCAACATTGTGTGTTGGGACATTGTGTTGAGTGATAGTAGACTAGACTTAGGGGCTGTTTGGTTGATTAAGTGCTGAATCATTAAGAAATCTGAATGGTTAAGTGTTGAATCATTAAGTGTTGTTTTGTTGGACCTCTAAATGGTTAGTCTTCTTGTCCCCCATTGGTAGGGGATGTAAAAATGGATTCATTCAATGCTTAATGGTTCAGCAACATCCCAGGTCTTAATGGTTCAGCCTTAACCATTCCATTCATATGCTGAAACAAACGCGCTGAATGCTATTCAGCGCTGAATGATTCAGAGGCTCATTAAGAGCCAACAACCCCTTACTTTTGCAAATGAGAAGGAAAATGGGAATTTTGATTGTATGATTAATGCGCCGAAATAGGAAGTTGATGCATAACAATTTCTTTATATAGAGTCAACATGATGAGCTGGAGGCTAAGTATCTTGAAGAGAAAGCACAACTAGAAGCAAAATACTTAAAGCTGTACGAGCCGCTCTATGCTAAGGTTTTTTTCATCATTCTTTTGTGTTTTGGATTTTGAATTGCTTTATATTTTATAAGCTTTTAATATGCTTCAATTTTGTAAGCTTTTAATATGCTTCAAGTTTTTATATGCTGTCTTATGAATATTCTTACCTCACCCCTTTTAGTGTCTACAATACATTAGAGTTGTCGAAGATGCAAGGTGCACTCGAGGTGCAAAGTGTGACCCTAGGGCCTCTAGGAAAGGCGTTAAATAATGAAGGCTTTATAAGCAAGGCACACAGTATTAAAATACAACTTTAGGGGTTCTAGACTTGTTTTAGGCTTGTTTAGGGCTAGATTAGGCTGGTTTAGGTTGATTTCAGGATTCTTTGGGCTGGTATAATTGTTGAAGACCTCGTAAAACATGTTCAGTGATTTTTTTGCTGGAACTTGGCCTGTAAAATGCGCTTGAAGGCTTGAAAGTTGGGCTTTTAAAGCGATGCGGAAACGCGATGTTGGGCCTGAAAACTGTGCCTTGACAACAGAGCTTCTGAGATCAAATACATAATAGATACAAATTTCTATGTATCCGATGATTATCAATTTGTAATCCTTGGTATAGAGTTTGAGGATTATCATAAACGAAGTTTAAATTAATTTGTATCAATGACAGTTTCTTAATGGTTGATGACTTGTGTTCATGCTCTTAATCACTTGCAGAGATATGAAATAGTTAATGGTCTGACTGAAGTTGAAGGAGTATCCAATGACAATACGGGGGATAAGGAAAATAATGAGTCAGCACGAGGTACCTTTTTTTGAAAGCACACGTCTTCCAATTTGCTTCTGCTTCGATAAATATTTAAGCTTAAATGCAATGGTGTTATATGTAAAGGTGTGCCAAATTTCTGGCTTACTGCAATGAAGTCCAATGAAGTGCTAGCTGATGAGGTGATTGAATAAACCAGAATTGTTTCCACACACACAGCACAGATATATTATATATTCAAGTCTCACATATATTTCGGTTACCGTCTTTCTTTCTTGATTTAGATTTCTGAGTCTGATGAAGGAGCTCTCCAGTATCTCAATGATATTAAGTGGTGTAGACTTGATGGTGCCAAGGGATTCAAGCTTGAACTATATTTTAATCCCAATCCTTACTTTAAGAACTCGGTGCTAACGAAAACATATGAGATGATTAATGAAGAGGAACATATCTTAGAGAAAGCAATTGGGTATTGACTATTGTGTTATTTTTTGTATTTTTTTTTTTTTTTGAAAATCTTGTTTTTTCACTGTTGTTTTATTCATATCATTCCTAAGCTTCTGCTTTGTAAATCATGGAAATTTGTAGGACGGAGATTGAATGGTTTCCAGGGAAAAATCTTACACAAAAGGTTCTGAGGAAGAAACCTAAGAAGGGGTTGAAAAGTGTCAAGCCACCAATAACTAAAACCGAGAACTGTGAAAGCTTTTTTAATTTCTTTAACCCACCACAAATCCCTGATGATGAAGAAGAACTTGATGAGGATACAGTAAGTTTTGCATTGCATAATACCTTAATTATCACAAATCATAGATTTATTAGGATGCATTAAGTTTTGCAATGCATAACACCTCTATTATCACATCACAAATCATTAATAAGAACATGGTTTTGTATTACAACCACATTTTACTTTATTTTCTTATTATGCTTCTCGTCCATACTGTTAAACAGGCTGAATTGCTTCAGAATCAAATGGAACATGATTATGACATTGGGTAAGTATTTCCATTTGTGTGCATGTATTGTTAAAAGAATTTGAACTCATAGTTTCATAATAAGATGCATTTTGTTTTCTATTTGCCTTAAACAAGCATCAGATTAAATTACTAAAATGAAACAGAAATTATGAGATGATAATCATACAGAACATGTGTTTGATCTTTTATGTTTTAAATCCCACAAGTGCTATTCAAACATATATGTTGTTAAGAGATGTTTACTTTCCAGGTCAACTATTCGAGACAAAATAATTCCTCATGCCGTATCTTGGTTTACTGGTGAGGCTGCCCAGAACGATGAATATGAGATTGAAGATGAGGATGATGATGATGATGACGACGACGACGATGATGACGGTGATGATGATGATGACGACGAAGATGATGGCGAAGACCGTGAAGATGAAGATGATGAGGATATAACCACAAAAAAGAAGGTAATCACTCATTCACTAATCACTAAATAACACCGTATTGGTTTTTACTATTTACATACACGTTAATGCTATTGCTTTATGAAGATTGTTTTCTGGTTACACGAGCATAGTATTTGAACCTTAGAAGATTCCTAGTTTTTTTTTTCTTTATGTTGTACAAAATATACTCATTCATCTATCATTTTGTAACTGCAGTGAAGCATCTGAGCAGAACGAGTTTAAATCAGTGTCCAGCTCAGACTTGGGTTCTTGATGTGGGTATGTATTTGATGTCTGATATAGCAGTGAGTCATGAATGGGTGATAAATGTGTGCAGTTGTCAATTTTTGCTCCAGTTTCTTCTTTAATTCATCACATGCCTATCTTTCACGCGGTTATTGATTTCGAGACACTGAAAGAGTGCCATCTCTATTCATTATTGTGTACATCTTTTTTCTTCTGATTCTTGTTTGTATAATGGATGTGGACATAGGTATGTTCATTTAAATCAATATTGTGTATGCATGTTGCCTCTTATTTAATAAAGTTAATAAAATATAACATATTGATAGCCAACTGTCATTAGTCTGATATTCAATTATTGTATACATTGCATTGTTGTTTACACCCATTAAACTTATCATCTGATTTTGTGACATGATTAGTGAGTCATGTTATCTTATTATTAGTTTAATTCTTTCACTACGGAGAATGGTATGGGTTTGAGGAGCGGTTCGGTGCCGTCGGCCCTGATTGAGAACCCTACCCTCCACACTTATGCTGTTATGCTGTATCAGGGACGAGCTTGGTACCAGACAGGTACTGAAAATACCGGTCCTGAAAACGGCAATAATGAGTACTGGTGTTCAAGGGTAAATGAACCAAATACTGGCACCAGTACCGAAAAACGGAAAAACTGAATTGGGTTTTCGGTCCCAACCCAATTCGGTTCAAATGGAATAAACCAAATTTGTATATACCAATGTTGTAGCCCATATAGCCTAATACCAATATTCTAATTTCTATGTTGCCCAACACCTATATTAATCTCTTATTAACCTTCATTGAGTAGCCAAAGTGCAACTGCAATAACTAACCACACAATATATTCTATACTATACAATTGTTACAAAGTGACCATCAACAAGGTTAAACCAATCTTTTTCTAAAGGTCATCATCCTATCCACATGCTCCCATGTCTTGATAGGTGTCTTCCATCAACATGTTGCATGTATACTTGACCTAAATATGTGCATCTGCAAACTGTTGTGCACATTCTGCGTGTAGCATCTTCTGTTGCTGCAAAATCTACGTCGGTTACTTCTTCACCAGTAACATTTGAAAGGGATAAAGCTCTTTGAACAGTAGTGTAGATTGCAAGCTAGATATCAATTGAAGATTGCTTAACACAGTCACTTTCTTTCCAAATCTGTATTGGGCTGCAAGCAGAATCCAGAAGTTTTCCATTCGATATACCTGTACCGTTGCTCTCCTTTGTAACGGTATTCATGTTCTCAAAGATCAAGTGAAGGTGAATTCACTGAAGGCTTGAGTTTGTTCTTTTTATTTGGAAAAACATTGGCATTCTTGTTTCTTGCAAGTGATTCCGCAACATCCATATCCTTACTCGTCTGCTTTGATTTCTTGCCCCTATCGTTGTGTCATCGTCGGCTTTAATTTTATTCTTGACATTTCAAAAGGTTTTGCATCTTATTTTGTCTAGATCACTTCTTCTTTCAAGGGTCTCATCATGAGAAGAAGCACTTCACTGTCAAGACACAGTAGTGAATTCCATTGTGTATCTCAGAATGAGCACCCAACTCACCAATTGTAAATATTGAATGCTATGAGTGTACGAAAAAAAATTGTTGGTGGTTTAAAGATGTATTTCGATAACATGCAACAAATTTGTACTAATATTTGCTTAACTTTTATTCAAAATAAGACGAAAGCAAGCATATCACACTACATTGGTGGATCGATATTATTACTTATGTGATTCTAATTGTGCACACCGGTCGATCAGTTATACCCTTCAAATCACCAAACGCTCGCTCAACGTTCTTTCCATTTCTTTTTGTATTGTAATAATAATATAAATTGTTTTTATTTTATTTATTCGCAAACGGTTCCTACAATTATTTTATTTGGAGTAAAACTGTAATGTACAATGATATAGACAAACAATGTACATTATGGTCGCAATTTTTTGTTGATAAAGCTACATTAACCACAAGAAAAAAAAAACTGTTCATTTTATTAGAAAAAACTAATGTGAGACATGATAATAGTGATGAGGAACATGATGATGAAGAACACCAGGATGTTGATGGGTATTTAACCACTAGAAGGAATGCATTCAACATGGAGGTCTGATTTCTTTAAAGACTTCATTAGCCAATAGGGAATGTCATTATGCCAAAATCTAGTGGAGGAAAATGATAATACTTGAAATAAAGATAATTAGCATACATGAACCCGACTTATCTGTTGGTTAAACTATCTTAAATGTCATACACTTAACACAAGAATGAGGAAGGTAAGACTAGAGGGGTTGTGTATGTAGGGCTTGACATGGGGTTGATAACGCCCCGCATTGGCGGTAGGGGGCGGTGTTGAGAGCGCCACCAAGCTGACGTGACTAGGGACGTTACTCCATTGCCCCAGTACTAATCCACCAATTTGTATGCTTCCTTTTCCCTTTTTGATTTTGGATCTTTGTGTTCTTATCTCAAGCGCTAAGACAGAAGAAGATGAAGAAAATGAAACGTATTAGATACATCCTTGATGGAGCATGTCGGAAGCATCTGGTTGTTACCCGTGATCTCGATACATTGTTGATGGAGCATGCCATTTTCTCTTGGTTGCAATTCGTGATATAGCAAGAGATGAGAAATGGATTGCAATGGGTGTGAGCATTAACACGAGTAAATTTTTCTTTAAAGACTACATTGGCCGAGGGCAAATCAACGATCATATTGCATGATTTACGCTTCCTTGTTTTTCTTGGAGCAAAATGGAAGAACTCGAAATAGAAATAACCAACACACATGACTACCATTAGTTTGTTGATAATTTCTACTCAAGCATAAGATAAAGAAAGATGATGTAAAATATAACAATGACAAAACTAAGAAAGGAAGATATGTATGCTTTGAGTGAAAGAAAATCACTTATATAGGAAACTTTTGATTTTATTACCGTTACGCAACGTTCATATTGATTATTCTTGATTCATATATTAGTATTAAAGATCTAGAAATTTGAACTGTTACACAACGGACACTTTTATTCATTCTTTTCAATGGAGTAATTTTGAATTTTGAATTTTAAATTTTGAACCGTGGCACAACTAACATGGTGGTTTCTTTTAATTTTAGAAAGTTATTAACAATATGAAATAATACACGTAGTTAAATGCTCTTGTGTGGTAAATAATAATAATAATAATAATAATAATAATAATAATAATAATAATAATAATAATAATAATAATAATAATAATAATAATAATAATAATAATAACAACAACATTTCTTTAACAGTAAACATACACAACCCCTTGTAAAACTCTACTTCTAAAATTCATCTAAACCTATTAATCTGCGTGACTTGAATCTATACGTATTAGGTACCATTTTGTGTGAGAAAAAAACCCTTGATGTCAAAAGCGTAATGTGATGAAATGGTATAAAAATATATGTGTTAGATAAATCCACTTGGCTGGCCGGTCGGCATGCGGTGGATATATAACAACACAAATTTGGAATTCTTAATTCACCTATCAAAGTTTAGTTAATGCAAATTCTATTTCACTTGATGCAATGGTGATTGACTGATGTGGACTTATTAACGGACTATCATTATGGGCCTAAAGCCTCTTATCTAAATCCACCACAGAGTAGACGGCCCATGCAGAAGCTATATGAAGATTAAGCCCCATTAAGATGATAGATACAACTTGCAAGATCTTTTATATAGCAACTTACCATGCATTAATAATCTTAATACAATGCTCTATATTATCTAGCGTAGCCCGGTAGGCATGAGCAGATCTTCCTACAGGCTAGACGAGGCCTTGTCCGTCTAGCTTTTTCGCTTCGTAGTGTTTTACCGAATAATTTTATATTCACTGACCCTACCAGAAACAAAATTTGTCACTAAAAGTAAACATTAATTTCTTGAATGGGATTTTACAAGAAAATCTTTTATTTGATAAGTTGGCTTTATCATTTTTTTACAACCCCATCTTTTTATTCAATTGGCTAAAATCTCATCTACCACTAATAATAAGTCAAAGGTTTTACTTGATTGTATAGAAACCCTATTAAAAAAACATATATACAAACTGCGATAAAGAAAGGGAAATCAAATGTTAAAATGAAAGCTGACTTTTGTTTACTTTGACCTTTATTACTTCCAGTTTTAACATAAAAGGATTGTTGTTTATTTTTTGTTCTTTGAACATTTTGCATAAGAGATTTCTTTTGTAGGTCTCTTTCTCATATAATATGGTTTGGGCTTGGTGATATCTCTGGATTGTTGCTGTGTACTGAAGCCCAAAGTCTCATGAGCCCGTTTATTTTTTTGATATTGTGAGTGGCCCTGTATGTGGCCCATGGCCCATCTCCTTTGTTTTATTAGCATAAAAGGCTGACGTGGCAATCCGTGGGAAGAAACACAAGTTTATATCAGCCGTGGGGTTACATAAGACATCAAGCTGAATGTGTTTGTGTGGTCTAAGCACGAGGTGTAAAGAGACAAATGAAAGTGGGATTCCTAGATATTTTAACTGTAACATGTAAGTTCTTGTATCTTTTATCTGCTCTAGCACCCTTGCTAGTTGCTAGCTTTGTTGTTTTGATAAAATTTGATGTTCTTAAAATAATTAATATGCTAGTATGATTATAGAGGAAAACCTTATAATCTTTGTGTTGTATAACTTGATGTTAATATTGTACATAATGACTGTATAATATTACTTTTGATGAACTACTTCTTGACAATTAATCTAAAAAGAAGAAAAATTGTTACGAACGAATTATATGCTAAAATTCTGCTAGTCTTACTCCGCCACTTATGTTGGCAATGAAAGTGTTAGAAGATAGTGATCTACAAGTTGACCCTCACCGTTCATATGATCTATTGGTGTTGACTGTATAAAATGATAGTATCAATTTCTTCAAAGATTTTACTAGCTAAATAAATCGTATCATGTCAAGTGTATTTTAGATAAATCTTTTTTGTATGAGATGCATTGCTACTAGTAGGGCCGGCTCAACCTTTGTTGGACCCTAAACTAATGCTAAAATGGGGAGTTTTTGCATAAACTAAAAAACAACATAAAACCGTGAAAAAAATAGCAAATTGAAAGATTAGAACCATTGCATGATAAATGCAATAAACGAGTTGACGCTAACCCATACGGTTGCACCACGATGTGGATTATAATTTTCAATTGCTAAAATGAAACCAATTAGTAAATAAAAAGACTATTCATTCAAATACCCTATTAAAGTTAGATACATTAGGCACGATTCAAATTCACCAACATTATTTACATAATTGTTGACATAAGACATACTCTAATACATAAAATTTGTAAGCATGTGACATCTAATTATACGTTAAGTATTGCAACCGGAATCACGATTTCACGCAAAGCCTACTGTTTGACACGAAACATACATGACCAGGATTTCAAATAAAACACGATAAATAAAAAGTGAATCAAAAGTAAAATATCTTTATAAAATATTAGTCAATATATGCAAGTTTACAAATCGGAGTCGGGATCATGGTTTAGTGCAAAACCTACTGTTTGGAACGACACAAATTCGACCAAGATTTCAAAAATAAATTGAGGAGTAAAATGTACGGATAGTCCCTGTGGTTTGCCCAAATTTAATCTCTGCTCCTCGGCCTTTCGAAATTACACGTATGGGATTTGTGGTTTGTATTTTGTTTCATCGATGGTCCCTGACTTGGATGGAGGTTAAGTTTTTCAGTTAAGCCTATGTGTAATTACTAAAATACCCCTTTTAAAAAAATAAAAATAAAACATATTATAAACTCTCTTTCTCTCTTTCTATCTCTATCTCTGTCTCTTCAACCCCACTGCCACCACCATCTTCCCCCAACTACCACCACAGCCACCACCACCAATCATCTAGCACCACCACAATCTTCAACCCCTTCACCTCTAACCTGACCTCTCCACGTCCCTCACTATCCCCGCCTGAACCCTAACTAACATCCTCCCTCACAATCGCCCCCACCATACATATCCCCGCCCTAATCTCCACCATACCACAACAACACCTCTATCTCTATCTCTATCTCTATCTCTATATCTCTGTGTCTGTGTCTTTCAACCTCAACTACAACCACCATCTTACCCCAACAATCACCACCACCACCACCGATCATCTAGCACCACCATCTTCCCCCAACCACCACCCCCGATCCTTCCACCACAAACCGTAACAACCATCATCGACCACCACCTGCAGAGTCCGACCAACCATCTCCACCAACCTGCATAGTCCAACCAACCAACTCCACCAAACATCTCTAGCTGCAGAGTAATAATCATCCAGCTGCAGCTGCAGAGTCCATTTTTTGGGGAGAAAGAGGGAACTTCGGCTATGCCTTTGCCTTCATTTTTCATGTAAATAATAGTAATAATAATAATCAACCTTGAAATATATGACGAAGATGCCTTCATTTTTATCTAATTTAGCTTTGTGTCAAATTTGGTCAAAGTATTTGAAGAAAAATAATTAATTTGGTCAAATTTGGCATAATGAACCAACCATCTCCACGAGAGAAAGAGAGAGTGAATTTGGGGGAGAGTTAACTGTGTAAGTTTGAGGGCGGTGGTAGTGGTGGTGGTGGTGGTGGTGGTTGTTTAAGGAGGAGGTGGTGGTTGTTCAAGAAAATATATACAAAAGATTAAACTGCTTGGCTGGTCCCTATGGGTAGTTTAATCATTTTACATTGACTTAACTGAAATTTTTAACGAAGTTAACTAGCAAGGACCAAAATGTTATAAAATGTCAACGTTAGGGACCATTGAAAATATATGAGGGCATCGGTGAAATTCATACAAACCATAGGGACCATCCGTGCAGTTTACTCTAAATTGAGTTTAGATAGCCAAATTTTGTGACAACCAAATACTCCCTTCCATTTGTCGTGTGTGATGTTGGAACCAAAAGAATGAACGGTGATACGTTCAAATACACTTTTATTGTCATATTGATTTCTTGAATATTGTTTAGTATACAACACGATCACCTTTACTTGATGTCAAAGTACTCGGCACAGATTGAATTTATTAACAAAAACAATAACTGAGTACAAATCTCTGTCTGAAACAAAAGATTACAAAGTAAAATCTCACTACAACTCTCAAAATCTCTCAAAGATTATCACAATGATAATCAAACACCAACCACAAGAGATAAACAGACTATCAGATCAAGATGATCTTGATAGTTACAAACCCTAAAACTGTGACTGTACGAGAGACAATAAACAAAGAGCAAAAGACGGAGAGAGATCAAAAGTGTCAAAGGGATTTCTGAACGATTTATCATTCCTCATGCCCCATAAGACCACAAAGTAACTACGAACACCCTTTGCAGGGTCTTCTAGTTGCTCGCAGAGCCGGTCCTAAAGATTCAAGTGCCTTATACGAGTTGGGAAAAACGACCCTCACACGCTAATGAAATCAATCCCGTGCATTGCAACGAGCAGGAACTTGATCGGTTTTTCTACACACTATATTACATAGTAAAGAACTTGGAGGTTTTGAAGGCACAACACATGATGCAATGACAAATTAATATACATATTTTGATTTTTTTTAGGAAAACATTTTTTTCTCAAAGTTTATTGATTTACAAAACCATTATGATGTTATTATTTATAACTTAGAGTTATTTAATAATTATTTGATTTAAAACTGGTTATAGAATAAAATGTTAATAAATATTGTTTTTAAAAAGTTTACTGATAGGTAGGCCATTAACTACCCATGACCTCTTGGTCCAGTGGTATGGTGTCTCCCCTTACAAATGTGAGGTTGTGGGTTCAAATCCTTGCAAAGGCAAGGTGAGGTGGAATTAAGATGTAATAAAATTAGCCGCTAAAAAAAAGGTAGGCCATTAACTGTGGGTGAAGGAATTGATGATAGAACTTTAACGGCAATAAAAGGACTTTTAACAACGAAAAAAATGGAAAACAGGAGTCAAGCTTGCGCCTATGGAGTAGAGACGAATACCATTTAACCACTGGGTTGTATTACAATTATTATTCTTTATGTTTATATATAAAAGGTATATAATGAAAATATCAAAATTTTAGGTCCTAGGGAAAACGGGCCTTAGTCGGGGATGTGACTCACCCACCCCTAGGGCCGGCCCTGGTTGCTCGATCCATGAAACTGACTAGGAATCTCAAAGACTTGACTAATTGTATCCTTCTGTATCGCTTGAATATGGCAACAATTTGACACACATACACTTTTAGCAAATGCGCATTTCACAAGCATATGATATGTCGATTCCACATCAACCCCGCACATACAACATACTAGAGACCCGATCGATACCCCTGTCTTCGCTAGTTCGACTATTGATGGGATTCTATTTTGCGCCGCTCTCCACAAAATTCGTTTACCTTAATTGGGACCCAATTAAGGGGCGAGGCGCAACAAGTGAATGGCACTAGTACCCTACTACCAGCACGAGTTCACCACCGTCGTGGTCATAGGTAGTGAGATTCTGGTAGTTCCGTGGAGAGTTTTCGTGGTCTATCTCACGGGGGTGCAGAGGGGAGAGAGAGAGATGCAGAGGAGAGAGAAAACCAGGTACTCCACGGATGCTTTATGGGTGGTGTTGCCGGTAATGGTCCAATTGACGGGTTGTGATTGGTTCGTTAGGGTGCTCCACGATAAGCACCCCGTCTAGTTGATTATTTGTCAATGTTGTTGAATCAAATTCCAATTCAAACATGACACTAATACGTGGCGAAAGATACATGATTTTGTCGGAATATCTAGCGACAAAGGCAAACCCGAGATTGAGGAATATAATTTCTAAGCCCCACGTACTGTTCCAATGGATAACACCAATTAGCTGGATTAAGATATCCATATCCTACTTGGCATGACGTGGAATATTTGGATACAACAAACATACATGGCCACTTGTTATTTTGGGATTACTTTTTATTATTTTATCATTTCATAAATTTTAAAACACTGAAAATTAGAATATTCATTCTTCAAATGATGATAAAAATTTTAAATAACAAGCCGGGCATATTCCAATAAGTTTAAAACATTTTGGGATGAGAATATGATAATCGCTAATTGTGGAATTTACTGGATAATGTTGTTGTAGAATATGATGATTGTTGAAAATAAAAACATAACAAAATCTTTCATATTATGTTTGCCGGGCAATGCCCATTACCCAAAAAAAAAATCTTTCATATTAAGTGCGAAATTGGTGGGTCGAATAACATATTCATCTCAAATTAGGTTTGGATGAAAACCGATTCTAACCAAGAAGGCTGTTGTGGTGACAATCAATAGGTGGTTGCAACACACAATGGTACTTGCGGTTGTCAAGATGGCAACCGTAATAACAACCTAGATTTATCGGTTCATTGAAAGGTAGCTCGATAACTATGAACAATTCCAGCAAAGATTTTTTTATTGTGTTTCTGATGAAAAATTTAGCCACCTCAACCTCTCGAGCGGTTTCCATTACCACACCACCTATCCTAAGAACAAAGATCTTTTTGAAATTTTATTGTACATTTTTTAATAAACTAAAGATGACGGCAAAAATAAACCTTCCTATAGAAAACCAAATTGGTTACTTCGATGTATTATTAACGACTTCGATGTCTTTTTATGAGAAATGATCCATATTTTTACATCACAATAAACTAGTGTAAATAAAATATTACAATAATTCAGTAAAATACAAAAGACGTTTGCGTTAAAAAAAATAAACAGTGTATAGGTTATATAAAAAAAATATTAAATGGTTTGTAGTTTGCATACGTGTGTGTATATACATATATAGAGAGAAGAGGTAATGTTTCAGTTACAAATGTCATATTTTGTAAGAAGTGTGAAAAGATTAAAAATTGACATGTAGGTATCATTTTTTTGGACTTAATGATGATGTTTTGATTTGTTTTGTCTAGAAAAAACACCAAACATAACAATTAAAAACACAAAATAATGTATTCTAGGCTTAAAATTTTAAACACCATGCCAAGAAAGTTAAGTAATCTATTTTAAGTGTTAAGCTGTGGATTTTGTTGTGATTTAAATTGTTGTATTTAATGTTTTTCTAGCTAATACAACCCAAAACATCATGCGTAAATCCAAAACACGATACCTACCTGTCAATTCTTAACACTTTTCTCACTTCTCACAAAAAATTGCATTTGTATAAATCGATTCTTAATCATTTTCATACTTGTAGCCAAACAACCTAAAAGCTAAAACACCATGCCTAAACTCAAATATCATGATGCTTACATGTCAATTATTATTTATTATCACACTTCTCACGATATTTAGTCAACTTTGCATTCTAGTTGTTATGTTTGGTGTTTTTATAAGACAATAAATATAATTTAAAAATGTCTATAAAAGAAAACCACCGATACAAAAGGCCTATATGGAGGTATACACGCGGTATAGATCTATACTAGACGTACCGGTTTAGCAGCCCGACAAAATCTGACACATCAATTTTTGTTACAAATTAAAATGGTTATACGCCTCGTATAGACTTACATAAGACATATGAAGGGTGCCAAAACAAGAGGAAAGGTGTCTAAATATCACCATCCTTTCTATATACACAGGTGGAGCAATGCAAAATCTTAGAATTGGGCCTATCCTATCGGCCGGCATAACTGCATAAGCATGAAAACGAAAGTGCGAATAGACGTTGTCAATAACTACTTTCGTCAAATGTTTGATTTCCATGTCCAACTTATGTGTAAATTAATGTGACAATGATGGACGTAATTGGAATATACTATTTTTTTATTTCAATTGATTTTAAGAAAGTCATGTTTTAATTATTTTAATACTGAATTACAAGTTTTTTTTACGTTTATACCAGATTTCAAAGGATGTCCTTTATGTTTAAAATTGACGAGTTTTATACTTAATGTTCTAAAATCTTGCATGTTTAAAATAAGACTTGTAATTCAGTCTTATTTTAAACTTTATTATTATGCTCTTAAATCTTAATTTGATTTTAATTATATGGGTAATATCAGGAATCGTTAAAATTAATCATGTATTAGTAAACATTTCCAATCTAATGCTAGTAAGTTAAAATTCACGAATTCGTTAAAATTAATAAACATGTAAAATAGACAATAATGTTTGTTTATAGTGAAATATTCATCATGTATTTGTTTCTTGTATAACTTCGATAATACATATAAATAGGGTTAGAATCAAATACACAGTGAAAGAAAAATAGAAAGTCATAGGAAATGTATTAAACAGACCCCGGGTGAACTCATTCATACAACATTGGAACCGTCTCACTGAACTCTAAGATATTAGTTTTTAGGTTTTCACTTTTTATTATTCTTAGCTTGTAGTTTTTAAAATTTACGTTATATGATTGTGTCTTTTATGTATCATTGTATCTTTTTCTTATTTTCATCATTGTGTCGTTTTTGCTATTCATTGTGGTTTTTTTCTTCATGATTGTGTTATATTTTTCGGCATTGTGTTATATTTTGTGGCTCATTGTGTCATGTTTTCGTGATCTCTGTTGTGTTTTTTATATCCTTTTCAAAATGTCACATTTCTCATTTTTATTTCACTGTATATGATAACTTAACCCCACATAAATATATGAAGTTAAATGTTTGTCTTGAAAGAATGAACTAAAAAAATTGGTTTTTAGAAGTGAGAATTATTAATTATTAAAATTATTTGAAATTCACTATTTTATGTGATGTTTGTTGTTTTGATAAAAAAAACACTATGGATATTCATTAGGAGTACTTAAATCAGTGGCGGAGCGTGAAAATTTTTTATGTGAAGGCTGAAAGTTATGGAACTCTTAAATCGGAGGGGGGAAAATTCAGTACATATAAAATTTTCGGATGAAACCGTATCAATTTACACTACTGAGAAAAAAATAGTGGGGGCGGGAACAAAGCTTCGCCCATGATTTAAATAAATTATTAAATTGTATAAAGGTCTGTTTGGTATGGCGTAATGGAATGGATGAGGGAATGGAATGGACGAGGTAATAGAACGGACAAGGTAATGGAATGGATCATCACCATTCCATGTCTTGTTTGGTTGCCATGTGGGAATGAAACAAAACATTATTGTATGTTGTTGGACAAGCAGGAAAAGACAAAGGAATAAAATCGGTGGTGAGTGGTGGTCAGTGGCGGTAATGGTGGGTGGTGATATGTGGCGGTAGCGGTGGTGGTGGGTGGCGACGGCAGTGGTGGTGACGGTGGAAGGTGGAGGTGGATGGCCGTGACCGTGATGGTGGGTTGGCGACGATGGTGAGTAGTGGCGGTGGTGGGTGGTGGTTGGTGGCAGTGATGGTATGTCGTGGTGTGTGGCGGTAGCGTGGTGGTGGGTGGGGACGGCGGTGGTGGGTGGTGGCAAAGATGGCGATGGATGGAGGTGGATGGCGATGATGGTGGGTGGCGGCGGTGGTGGGTAGGTGAAGGTAGTGTGGGTGGTGGTGGTTGGTGGCGACGACGACAGTGATGGGTGGTGACGGCGAGGGTGGGCGACGATGGTGGGTGGTGGGCGACGGTGGTAGGTGGTGGGCGACGGTGGTGGTCGGCGTTGGGTGGTGTTGGATGGCGGCGGTGGGTGGGTGACGGTGGTGGGTGGCGACGATGGTAGGTTGGTGAAGGTAGTGGGTGGCGGCAACGGCGGTGGTGGGGTGGTGACGACGGTGGTGGGTGGTGACGATGGTGGTGGGTGGTGGTGGTTGTTGATGGGTTATGGTGTTGTTAATAAAGGGTGAATGAGGGATGAAATGAAAAAAAAAAACATGAGGGTGGATAGAATGGTTTTAAGGGAATGAGTGATTCCATTCCTTTAACCAACCAAACACACTATTTTTTATTATCTCGTAATGATTCATTCCATTCCCACTTCCATTCCATCATACCAAACACTACCTAAAATTCTTATTTTTCTCAAGTGTCTTACCAGTGATATTTTGATGACGGTTTTTGCTTTATTAAAAAAAATAATACCTTTAATCACGGGCAAGTTGAATAAAAGGGAATATATGTTTGTGACTCATTTATAATTAATAAATAAATAAATAATGCTTTTGAGTTAATATTTCAGGATACATGTTCTGTCATGTATCCTTTCATATTTGATCTTTTAGTACAATGCCAACAAACAAATTATCTTTAGAGCTGAATAATGAGAAAATCACTTGAACATCATATGATGGGTGTAAACCCTCCGATAAGGAAAAATTGTTGTGTGTGGTAGATTATTTGATAACCAATGATTTGTTAGAGAGCATATGAACGAGTTTCGAGATTCGGTGAGCTTTAAGATCGTGTACGGATTAGTTGCCTGGAACAAAGACATTTTTTCTATTTCGAAACTTGCGAATTACGTTATATCAGCTAATATCACGCTATTTACATGATATCAACTAATATCGCCAGGTTTATGCGGTTTTCATAATGCACACCTCATATTTGTTCATTTAAATGATTTAAACTAACTACGGTTAGGTTTTTCATAAAATTCAGAAGGATGGAGGATTTGTTATTTGATATATACAAACTATTAGAGTAAGTTTTTTTTGATCAAGAATACATAGATGAAATAAAACTTTTTTTTTTTTTGGCCGGCTAAGAACTCACCCGTGACTTCCCACCTCATGCATTGTCTTAACCGGGCCTGCTTCAGTGGGAGTCGAACCCTTGACCTCACCCGGGCGGGAACCCACCTATGGTGTTAAACCCTCCCACCTCAACCATGTTGCCATGGCATCATTGGCAGATGAAATAAAACTTATTTGAGGAATTATTTTTCCGTTACAAAGTTGCAATATGTTAGGTAAATGGATTGACACGTTGGATTCGGATAAGGTTGCCACCAATAAGTTGGGTGACGTGGTATTTTACTTTATGTTTTAAATAATGCAAAAGTGGGTGTTCAATTGTAGTATCATTGAGTAATCAATTATTATTACTTAAATAAATTATGTTTTAATATTCTACCTATTTTTTTTAGTAATGTAACATTTAAAAGGTCATTATGCCTTATTCCAAAACGTGTTTGTGACCTAGAAGAAATGGATCATATAAATCCTTCTAGTTTTTTTTATAGCTAATATATTCATCAAAATAGATGGTTAACTGATTAAAAACTATGCCACTAACCTTCTTTTAATAACAAAACTAAGTCTTCCACAATAATATTCATATATTTAGGGGCCACAACATTGTTATGCACGACATGTTGGACTTGTTAAGTAGCTCCACAACCTTAGACGTAAGAAAACCAAAAGTATTAAACGTAAATGTTATAAACATGTGTTAATTGTCAAGGCGCGTTTTCTCATGCTCGGCTACTTTGCATAAAACAACTTTTAACGAGACCCAACCCATTGTGAAAACACTGCCCCCAAATCTACAAAAGGGGATATCAGTGTTAGATTCGCACACGCATGTTTCCCTTCCATCCATCCAAATACCAAAAATGATAGTGGGTTTGAGTGTTGATGTTCCTTCTAATAGACCAACGACTAAATTTACAAGTGTTTCTTTCTCAACAGGATCCCTACATGCCAGAATGTGTCAAAAAGAACGTCCCTAACCAAATTGTGTTAGTACTTAAACCTCGGGAACTCTCTACAATGTACTACATGCTCCCCAAACGAGTCCAAACACGCTTTGTGACAAACATGACATATCTTATCAACCGAAAATAGAAGAATCATAAGGCGATAGTTAAAGATAGAAAGATACTCCACCGACGACATATAACATATGTTGGCATAGCCTACGTATTAGGGATAACAAGAAGAAAATCTTGGGCATGTGAAGCACGTAGACACTCAAAAACGACCTTTTTGTCTAACGGACATGTCAAAGTGTAATTCCATGTCATTGATAACTTTACTAAAAGTTGGGGTGGGGGTGGGAGTGTCCTTTTTAGTTAAACTGCTGACATCGAAGCTTGGAATCGTATCACGAAAACAAGTCAAAGTACAACCATAAACATAGTCCATAACACTGTTTAGGTTAAGATAAAAAGCTCCATATTGAAATGCTACTAGTACTAGCGTTTAAGAAAAGCTCATACTAGCTACAAACTTTTAATGAGTAAAATGATACAAATGCCCATTTTACCAAAAAAAAAACATGCATACAAGCTTTTAGTTATGCTCATTTTATACATTTTATTAAAAGATCCAGCTACTCCGCCAAACATCAAAATATATTTAAAAAGCTACAGTTACTATCTATCAGCCAACAGCTAGTTTTGCCAAACATACACTATATATGTCAAAAGGTAAATCTAACATACAAGACCCCCAAGTTTTTAGCATTTTAGTTAGTGAGGGTGAGAGTGAATTTTTAGTGACTACGTAGTGGCTGTATGATTCACAAATGCTCTCTAGGCACAACACATACTTTCTGAATCTACTATAATATATAAATAAAAGCAATTGTGGGACACTTTGCACAATATGAGAGCTTCTCATTTTGTTTTCCCGTTTATTTCACAACACTTCCTTCACAAGCTACCTTCCTAATTATCCTCACAAAACCTAACCATAAAATTCTCACAAACCCTAACCATAAAATCCAGTGTAATACAAAAGCAGGGATAAGTATACATAAATATTGCTTCATTGCTTCTCATAAAATTGTGGGACACTTTGCACAATATGAGAGCTTCTCATTTTGTTTTCCCGTTTATTTCACAACACTTCCTTCACAAGCTACCTTCCTAATTATCCTCACAAAACCTAACCATAAAATTCTCACAAACCCTAACCATAAAATCCAGTGTAATACAAAAGCAGGGATAAGTATACATAAATATTGCTTCATTGCTTCTCATACTCAATGATTTCTCTTCCCTCTCCACTCATCGCGGTATCCTTTCAATCGGTAAGTTCATCATAAACACCTTTAAACCCACTGACTCACGCATCGTTTTAAATTGATTTTTGTTTCTTACCAAATCGGTTGAATCTTTTTAGAAAATTAGGGTGGGTTCTTTTCCTTTACTTTTTTCTGATCTATGATTTTGTGATAGGTTTTTATATTAGGTCAACCAGCTTTGTAAAGTTTACCATCAACACTTTTTACCATTGCTGGTTGTTTTATCGTTTTGATATTGCGATGATGATGTTGCTTCATCATATGCGAAGAGGCGAGCAGCAAATCAGGATCATGGGATTTTTTGGGATTCGACAGATGCAATTAACTACAGGATGCAATGGAGCTTCCCAAGAATAAGATTAAATGTCTCAGTTTTGCTTTTGGCTTCAATATAAAGCTACAAGTTCATGTTCCATGCTATAATATTCCTAAAATCATGCTTTCTGTGCTTCAATATCGATTCAAATCTGATAGCTTTTTATTATAGTTGTTGATTGAATATGCTTCATTTCAATTTTGTTTAGTTGTTTCGGGTATTCGGAAATATCAATTGTGCTTCAGTTGTGCTCTTCCCGTTTAGCTTCAATTGGTTTAGAATGAGGATGATATTAAAGTTTTGAACAAATCTGTTTCTTTTATTCTTTTTTTCGTTTAAATATTATCAGATAAATCCGTGTTATAAATGATTTTATGATTTACTTAACTGCTAATCAAGGTTAGGTAATTCTTTTGATTTTAATTAATTTTCTTATGTGTGTTTATTATTTACATTTCATATTCGTTTTCTGCATCATATCTCATGTTAGCATTCTGAGTTTTGAGTAAAGTTAATAAACTCATCTGAACCCTAACCACCACCACCACCATTTGCCACCAGCCCACCACCGCCACTACCATCTGCCACCAACATTAATAAATAATAAACTCATCTGAACCCTAACCACCACCAACACCAACATTAATAAATAATAAACTTATTTGAACCGCCACCACCATCGCACACAACGGAATCGAACAGACACCCCCCCTTCTTTCTCTGTCGGTCTTTCTCTCTAACCGATAAATAAGCCCCAAGTTTCTTGAACAGCTGTAGAAAATCATCCTTTAAGTAATCTGCCACGCCTGAAGGTATACCAATTCTTTGAATATATAGGCGCCAAAACCAATACTTTGAATATATTTCCCGCCAAAACCAATTCTTTTGGCTTAATAAACAGGTTTTCTAGAGGTAATCTTCTAGAGAAGTGAAGAAGACGGGGATTGGATCTGTGGTAGTGTTTTAGAGAGAGAGAGGCGATGGGGTGGTGAAGTGCTAGAAGAGAGGAGAGGGGGCGTTGTGTATGGGGTCTGGTTGGAAGATGATGGAGGGGGGAGATGGGGTGGGTGAAGGTGATGGAGATGGAGATGGAGGTCGATGGAATGGGGATGGAGATGAAGGTCGATGGAAGATGACGGTGAAGTTGAATAATAATGAAGGTCAAAGGTTCCGATAGTGGTTGACCATGGTGGAGGTGGTTGCAGATGGCGGCGGTGGCGGTGGTTGATGGTGGTGGCAGGTGGTTGTGATTGTGGTGAAGATGATGAAGAGATGATGATGATGATGAAGAAGATGTAATATTATATATATATATATATATATATATATATAATTCTTTATTATTATTATTATTAAATTTGTGGGCCCCTCTTTTTTTAAAAAAAACATTAAAACATTATAAATATATGACATGGACATGGCCCCACCATTTTTTTTGACAGATCAGCACTTTTTGACACGTAGGCTTGCCACGTGGGATGTGCAACAGAGTTTTTTAACCTCAGTTAGTCTGTGACCATTAAAATAAAAATGTTGACAAGTTGGGACTGCTATGTTACAATTTTCAAGTTGGGACTGTTGCCTTCCAACCCCCCAAAGTTGGAATTATTAAATTCCATTTCCCCAAGTTAATATTTCAAATCTGAGTTTGTGGCTGGCCATCAGGAGTATTGGTGTGTGGCGACGGCAGGATTTGAGATTGGGTGACCTTGGTCATCAACAATTGATGCTTCATTCGGTAGTTCAGATTTCGGTCTATGGAGGTTGAAATTATCCGGCTTCGATCAGGATTATCATCATAAGAGGTGAAAAATCTCTCTTCTCTTCAACAAAGCATCAGGTATCTTATTGGTCCATGTTCATATTTTAGTTAAGATATTAATTGTCTTGTGTATGTTTATCATAAGTTGAGAAAAATAAACGGGAAAAATGTCCATTAAAATGTAACTTAACCTTATTTCAATGTGTTTTGTTGTATATGGAATTTATTTAGGATTACACGGTGTCTACACACTAATAACCTAGCATTTGGTTTTAGTTTTCTTATTGTTTTTCTAGTTATTTTCTTGATTTGTGTGACAACCGGCAAATTCCGTACAACGATTAACGTAACCTTAATCGTACTTTCGAAGTAATTAACATGGTTTAAGGTTAATTAAGATATAATGAGCCGTTATGAGTCCTACGATGTCCTTTTGAAAGTTCGTTGAAGTCTTGATGCCTTTAAAGAAAGACTTCGCGTGTTTAACGTAACGAACTGACATCAGCAAAAATTTGTCAAACTGGAATAACATAAGCTTATTCTATGAAAATACGACACGTATTTACTATCGACGCGAACGGATGTGAAATCGGCGTGATAAACGGCCAAAAACGCAGCCTTTTGGAGAACGCGGAGAGGAACTGACGTGGGATTCGAACGTCGAAACGCGTGGTTTTAACCGTTACCGGACTTTCGGAATAATTATTTATTATAAATAAAGTTTCGTACTGAGTTCCGAAAGTTATCGGATCATTTAAATGAAGGATAACACAACCGAACCGATTAACGCGATTTTAACGCGCGTGCCGTTTTCACGCGTCGGGTGACGAAAATAATTATTGAATTGCCCAGTTTGGTATTATTTACGACTACGAACAAAAACCGAGTCCAGAAACGATAACGGGCTAGAACGGAGCAGTTGGTACGCGACGTTGGGCTTGAAGCCCAATCCAAAAGCCCACCTATATAAGCTTATAACACTCCAAAATATCCTCATTTCCCACATTCCTTTCTCTCTCTAACACCAAACACTCTCTCCACCCTCTCACTCTAGAAATTTCCGGCGACCGGAGGAGGCCGGCCGGCGGCGTTCCGGCGGCCGTCCGGCGGCGTCCGGCGGCTTCCGGCGGCCGTCCGACGAGTTTCCGGCGACCCTCCGGCGACTTTTTCCGGCGCGTGACACCCCCACCCTCACTAATTTCGACGCCCCGAACGCGATGGTGAAGGCCGTTTTCCCTAAAACGAAGCGGTTTGAACGTTGGTACCATTCCGGCGACTTTTCCGGTAAGCTCGTTTTCGAGTTTTCTTTGTACAAACGTTTAGATCGGGTCTTTGGGGGACTCCTCACAAGTTTTCACGAAATTTCGTTCTCCGGCCATATTCCGGCGAGCTATTTCCGGTTGATTGCGAGTTCCGGAGGGGCCGGAGTGGGTTTGGTTTGGGTTCCCGGTGGTGTCCGGTTCTGTGTTTTGGCTTCGGGCCCGTTTTGGAGCTCGGGTCCTTGGTTTGTTGTAGTTTCGGGTTGTTTCGGTTGCTCGGGTGATGTCAGGGATGGTTGTGGAGGTTGTTTGGTGGCCGGTTGTGTGGGTTAAGGTTGTGGTGGTGACTGTTCGTGGTGGTTTTAAGCCGATGGTTGCAGGCGACGGTGAAGGTGGTGGATTTAAAGGTTCTAAAGTTCGGGTTAAGGTTGGGTGTTTCGGGACTGGTTGAGTTCGGGTCCAGTGTGGGCATCGTGGTTCGGGTCAGATCTGGTCAAACCGAGCCAACCCGGTCAGATCTGGTCAACTCAGTTAAATAGTCAAACCGAGTCAACTCAGTGCAACCGGTCAAACCCGGGTCAAAGCTGGTCAACTCGGACAAATTGAGTCGACTCGGTCAACAACGGTCAAGTCTGTCAACACGCGGACAACTCTGGTCAACGGTCAGACCGGGTCTCGCCAACGCGTAGATCGGGTTACGCGCGCGTAGTATCGGTATAATTACGTTCGTCTTATTTTGTTGATATTTATAAAGATATAGTTATAAGTATAACAATACGACCAAAAATAGTTTTAACTCGGGAAAACGAACCGATAAAAATATTAACGAAAAGTATGGTAAGATAATATTTGTATATTAGTCGTGACTTGCGTTGTTGGACTAAATTGATGGACTATACGTATATATATATATATATATTTATATAAATAGTATGATTTATATAATAGTCACAACGTATAAGTCTCGTGGATTAGAAATGCGGATAAATATAATGTCGTCTTTGGTTAGGTGTTGATTTTGGGAAATTGTAGACAACTTGTGTTGTCTGGTTTATACAAAAACAGAGGAAACTCTGCCGAAATTTTTATAAAATCCGAAGCGCGACAAGTGTGACATTATTGTGCGTTCTTATAAATAACTTTCCAAGCGCTTGACAAATGTAGTCATGTACAATCACGACGTTTTGACAAATATTATTTGTAACAATAATAGTCCATTCCGAGAAATATTTCAAACAAATATATAGTCTTTTGCTACCAAGCGTCAAGGATTGACGAGTTTTTAAAGGTTACTTGGTAACTAAAATATGTTTGTTGTTCGGATTAAAAGATGTATAAACGTTCGGATTTATTTGGAAAACCTTTTTATAAAAAGCAAAGTCTTGAGATTTGTAAGATACTCGGATTCGGGAAAAGAAATAACAAATGTTATTAAAAAGGATTTTAATAACTATATTATATTTCAGCAAGGTATATTTTCCGAAAATAACTATACAAGACGATTACATTTATCCGACTTACGAGACAAGCTATGGCTCGGGATGAGTTATACGATTCGTGATATTAGTCCGACATAGTGTGCACACGAATAGTAACAAGTGTGCGACTTGGGTACTATTTCGTATGTGAACACAGGAGCTATGATAAGTCACGATCGGTTCGTCGAGTTAAAACAGCTTAAGGACTCGGGTGAGTACACACGAGTCAAGATAGTTGAATAAACTATCTTTTAACTGGAAGGATAAGCTAGATTTATATATGATAGACTTTAAGGTGTCCTTGATTGGTAATTAGGGCACGAGGAAGTCGGTCAAAGCTTTGGATTTTATTTGCTAGCTAAGCATGGAAATTAAGGTGAGTTTCACGGCCCCATTTTACTGTTTTAACTGGGGGAAAGATATGTTTGTCAAAATGTTATCACATATTGAAATGTTTTCAAAGGTTAAAATGTGGTAAGTGGCATGATGAGTACTTGAGTTTTTGGTCGCCACTCGGGGTTGGGTCCTCGCTACTGTAACCATTAATTCAGGTAAATGAAACTGAAGGAATATTTGGATAGTACTATTGGTGCCTGACAAGGCCCACCCCTAATCGATAGCGTCGATTATGCATCGGCGTATGCCTGGGGTGCACGTATTCTGAACTTAAGTCGTTGGGTTCCGAGAAACGACTTGGAGCGGGGCATATTTATTAGTCTTGGTTTGGTTATGGGACTCAGGGGATTGCTCATCATCATAATTTGTAGGAGCTAGCTACTCCATACAAAGGCCACAAATGTGCTGGATTTGCACAGGACATAAAAATGTGCTGGATTTGCACAGGATATAAAAATGTGCTGGATTTGCACAGGATATAAAAATGTGTTGGATTTGCACAGGATGTAAAAATGTGCTGGATTTGCACAGGATGTAAAAAATGTCGTATTTACGAAACTAAAACCTGTGAACTCACCAATATTTTATATATTGACGTCTTTTTAAACATATCTTTCAGGTAATTAAGTGCTGAACAGGTATGCGGCTAGTACGGTGGAATTTGGGATGTCGGACAATGGTTGGGGGTTTCATCTATTGTTACCGTCGGGTTGGGACATAAACGGAAACACCCCACTTTAAAACTTAATGTTTGTGGTTTTAAGTAATGTTTGAAACCAGGTACTCCTTCCCGACATCTTAATATAATGATCTTTTCTAATTAAATATAGTTTGTGTTAATCTTGACTTTGATATGCTTTCGAGCGTCGCGCCACGTGTTTCCGCCATTGGCGTGGTGTGACAGAAGTGGTATCAGAGCCAAGGTTATAGCGAACTAGTGTTTTTGAAAAATCTAGACTATAACCGGTTTTGGCTCGAAAACGAAGTTTTCAAAAATAAAACACAACGAAATATTTTTAGAAAAGAAAGAAAATTGTACATGGATTGTACAAGGGGAATTTCCGACCGACTAGCCATGTGTGTCAATATATAAAATGTTAGAAAATAAGGATATCAATGTTTAAATTGTGTAGAGATCCGATTTTCTAACTAGTGCTAGTTAATGCATATAAGTAGTATAGATAGCTTGCCTATAAGGATATCGTCTCACACTTCACTTCAGTCCGCACTTTTGCATCGATTACCGATATCGACAAGCGGGAAGGACAAGCGGTGGTCTACGACGAACTCACCCGCTTACCTGCGGACGGAATGATCGGAAGGGCTAACCTTTATCGTGCTAGTGGACGTTGTCGTGTTGATAATGTTGTGAAGGCGAAGCTAGTCTAGGTCCTTTATTGTGTGAAATCTTTGTTTTGGATCAGGAAGCTCGGAACTAGCGGGCACCAAAATTACCTGGCAACACCGATTATCATTGCGGGTGCACACGTAATAATAACTTGTGGTGCACGGTAACCTAGGTGGGCGCTAGGGCTGGGGTTGGTGATCACTTCTTGCCTTGACTATCCTTGTACTGTAGGGTCAGACTTAGAGTTTGATTGGCCAACGGGCTAAAAGGGAGGTCTGGTTGATATCCCTTGATTTCGATCCTCGCAAACTGAATGAGCTTTCTTCAGCATTACCTCTAAGGTACGAACACGGAAGAGCTCGAACGTCTACCTCATATGAGTAATCTGACGTAAACCCTCGCATCGGATAAGGACAGGAGACGAAAACTTCCTTGTATAGGAGTTTAATGCCTCCGCACAAAGTTCTTCGATGGAGCGGACGTACGAGGATGCACTGCCTACCGAAGAGATGAATGCTTGGTACGATGCGTGGAACGCTAAACTTGGGAACCAGTGAAGACCGAGGGTGCGTCCCTGCAAAACCAGTGCGTTTTGAGCACGGGACCCTATGTGGATCAGTATTGAGATTAGTTGCCCGTGTGCTGCTATGTTATTACTGTGAGTAAGTCATTCTTGATCTAGCACATGCCCAAGTTGTCTTCGAGGGTCAGGCGTTCCTTCCCCCATTGGAGGGCAGAATCGTCCTTGCTGAGTTAATAGGCTTGATCATCTTATCTAGAAGGCATGATAGCCCCCAGCTAAATCAACAATGTCGAATCGGCAAGATCCTAGTATATTTATTTAATGGGAAAATAAATATATGGTAAAGTGAGCCGAGTCGGGTGTTGAAAATGAATTATCGATCGGCAAGATCCTAGTATATTTATTTAATGGGAAAATAAATACATGGTAAAGTGAGCCGAGTCGGGTGTTGAAAATGAATTATCGATCGGCAAGATCCTAGTATATTTATTTAATGGGAAAATAAATATATGGTAAGGTGAGCCGGGTCGGGTGCCGAAAACGAAATATCGATCGACAAGATCCTAGTATAATTATTCAATGGAAAAATAATTATACGGTAAAGTGAGTCGAGTCGATAGTCGTAGAATACAACGTCGAGTCGACAAGATCCTAGTATAATTATTCAATGGGAAAATAATTATACGGTAAAGTGAGTCGAGTCGATGGTTGTAAAATATAGTGTCGAATCGACAAGATCCTAGTATAATTATTTAAATGGGAAAATAATTATACGGTAAAGTGAGTCGAGTCGATGGTTGTAAAATATAGTGTCGAATCGACAAGATCCTAGTATAATTATTTAAATGGGAAAATAATTATACGGTAAAGTGAGTCGAGTCGATGGTTGTAAGATGTAATATCGAATCGACAAGATCATAGTATATTTATTTAATGGAAAAATGAATATATGGAAAGATGAGTCGAGTCGATTATGGGAAAAATGAAATCTCGACTGACAAGATCCTAGTATGACTACTTAATGGGAAAGTAGTTATATGGTAAAGTGAGTCGAGTCGGAGATAATTTTATCCAAGTCAGTTAATATATATGGAGACATGCACATATATTGAATATAGGATCACGACGTGCGTTTTGCGTCTGAATCCGTCATGGTGCTCGGGGAATGAAACCACATTTCGGGAGCCGAAATCGTGAAGCGTGTGACTCGTAATTGTCAAGTGTCACGGAACGCTCTGGCTGACGTTGAAATCCCCCTCGTAAAGGCAAATAACGGACTACTGGAAGTGGTCACGTTATTCTGTCAACTAAAACTCACCCATGGGACGGCAATTCCATTGCTCATGTTGCAGTGTTGAACGTCTGCTACCCTCGTCAGGACGACGAGACTGGTTGTTTATTTGGGGTGACAGTTGATGCGAAGTGTTTTCCATCAATCCCCATAGATATTGAGACGTTGCGTCCCTTTGTCACGGTGCTTTATAAACTAAAGTTGCGAGATCCATTCGTCATGGACAATGTGACTTGTCTGATCTCTTGTCATATTTCGAAACTCTCACTGCGTAGCCTATCAGGAAGAAAGTCCGCTGGCCTTGCTTAGGTGGCGGAAAGACATTTTAGTTGATGATTATCGATGCTAGGGCCAAATAACATGCAAGAGGACCCTAAGGAGAAGGATGACTCGGCTGAATTGCCAAAGTCTGTATCGTTTTTATTTTATCGTGGTGTCTCGATAAATCATGATCCTTCTACCTCTACTATTCTTGTTGTGACCAATGTTTTGATACTGGAAAAGATGTTGGTTGGTTTCTAGGTCCTATGGATACTATTTACCACACATCTAATAGCTACGACGGGTCTAAGGTTTCTGCTGAGCCTGCTGTTGTTGCTGCCATCGTTGTTCTATGGCCCAAGCGAATTATGTCGTCGTTGCTGAGAGTGTAGCCCATACTGAGCGTGTTAAGGATGTTTCTATGGCTTTTGTCAAGTTTGATGTTGCTGTTGTTTCGAAGGCTCCTACTAAGATCACTGTCATTGACATAGACGTTTACAAGACCCTTGCCAAGCCGCTATGACCATGTTTCTGTCACGATGGAGTTCGTTGTTGTTAACTCCATTTCCTTGGAGGTTTTCGTTGAACCACTCGTTATCATTCCCTGGCTCCTGCCAAGACTAATGTTGGCGATGGCTCTCAGGTATGGTTGAGCCTGTCGATGCTGCAGTTGCCATTATTCGAGTGACTTATATCGAGCATACAGTCATTCTCCCTAAGAACGATATCGACCTGATAAGTCTACTAAATTATGAGGAACCCATTGTTCCCATTTCTGTTTGTGATGACGGATGCCTTTGGGTGATCCAATCGTTCCTACTAATGAGCCTATGGAGTATAGGTTTGTGGCTGAGGATACAAATAAGGATTCTGTCACCTTAAGTGAGCTGAAACGCACCGGGGTGCGTGCTCACCGTAATGGAGCTTCTTGTAGTTATGTATAGTGGACTCGCTAGGTTGTGTGTCGTCCTGCTGTCGTGAATTTATGTTGTGGTGTTACCCCTAACGATTGTACATTCTGTAATTGCACAGCTTTGCCGACTGCATATCCATGCGGTTGCGTTTCGCTGTCGACGGTGCATTCCTGTTGTTGTGCTGCTCCTGCAGTGGTGTAGCCTTGTTGTCGTATTTCTCTGTGTCATGCGGTCCATGTTGCGGTGTTCCCTTGTTGATGTGTTCGTGGATGTGTTGTTGTCATGTCATGTTATTTCTACTATCGTATTGCACCGTGAACGTATTGCTACAATTGTTGGATTGACTTGATGTTGTGATAACTTGTCGTTTGTTTCACTCTTGGTTCCCTCGGGATAAAGACACTACCCCAAACCCACGTAACCGTTGTTATGTTGCTGAATGGTGGTGTAGTGATGCCATCGATAATGTGGGAATTCGGGTGTCTAACGGACTTCCCAGTAGTCATACTAAGACACTCTAGTCCTAGTGTTAGCACATGTATCTCCCCAAAGTTCGAATCTCGTAGTTTGGGTAATTGACCGAATCATGTGTCGACCTCTTTATATGCTCGCGCGTCTTGTGAGCATTACCTCTTCAAAATCTAAGGCATCGGTGACGCCATGTCCAGCCTTAACCTTTTTACGCGCATTTTGGTCGACTAACCACTCTTGAATCAAGTCGGAAGGAAATCCCATGATCCACACATGACGGGGTGAGGCTCGTCTTTACGATAAAGGGATTTCGAATACATCTCGAACTTGAAGGTGTCGAGTAAATGAGAGCGATATTATGACCCATACCTTTGGGACTAGTAAGAGTTGAAAGACTCAATTTATTATTGCTCATCCCAGTGGATTGTTTAACATCATACCTGCCAACGTGTCATGCCGATGACTACGGGAATAACAGTGTGGACCCACCCATAGCGTGTGCTTTGGTGGAGTCCCCGGTACATGATTCAGAGGTCTTATGAAACCCTGAATCTAGCAGGACATGTAGCATTGTCTACTCTATGAGAGTGCTACCCTACCGTGATGAGATCTCCGATCAACTCAGCCCTTCGAATAATGTTGATTATTCCCTAAGGGTAGGGTTATCTTGTCTTGGTGTCGTTACGTAGACTCTTGGAATAGTGGAACCCTTTCGACCTTGGGTCAACGCAGGTGTCCCCAGGTATTTTTCAGTAGCGTTGTTCGCGCTAGAGCAAAATTCCCTGTCATTGACAGGCACTGTTGGAGACACCAAAGTAATGTGAGCTGCCTGGTTAGTGCGTTTAGTCCATGACTAACCAAGATGAGCTCGAAAGCTTGCATGTTACACCCATGCGTGTGACTACCTGAGTCGTTGAATGGGATGCCTTATTGGAAGGCTCAAGACTACTTCTTGTAGGGCGATCTCGGTCGTTTGTTGCTTTAAGGAACGATTTTGGCGCATGAAGCCGTCAAGCCCCAACGTGAGATCTATGCCAGAGGTATTCATTATGACTCAATTTCACCTCTTACCTCGAGAGACCCCGAAAGATGGAATATTCGGCGAGTGAGGATTCCGGGTCAGGACTCCTTTCACTCAGATCTCTGCATAGGAGCTGAAAGTCAATTTAAGGGCGTGTGTGGCCTGTATTGTCCAGAATTGACTTACTAGGTTGCTAATGACGATAGGACACCAGTGCTCGTGAGGCACATATAGCAGGACAAGCACTGGGTACCCTTGTTTTGGGTAGCTACCAATGCTCTGCTTACCGTTTCTCGGTGGACACCAGCGTGCCGAGATGTTGTCGAGACCCTATCCTCTGTTGTTACGGCAATCATATTATGATGATTCATATACATCATTCCTATGTTGACCAACGTGATGAGTTGAGGTGAGCCTCTAGACATTTGTGGTTAAGTCGGCTTAAATCCTCACGTATTGTGGAATTGTACGGCTGTATGTTGAATATACACTGTCTACTGCCTGGGGAACTGAGGGGTGAAAGTGACGCAAAAAAACTTTCGACCTCCATCAGTCCATATTAGACGTCCAAGTACCACTAACCATAATCGCTCATACGAAAAGGTTGAAAGTGGATGCATAGTGGATTTCGGTCCATGTGAGGACACAGGATTACCATCCGCTACTATAAACAACCTGGAGCGTCCTCGAGGATGTCGACCGCTTTGTGATCTGGTAAGATCACCCGATTAGCGAAATTCGAACGAGCAAATCTAATGGTCATGCCGCCTGAGGTGGCTAGTGACTATGATGAGACACAGGCAATAATCGATCGCCGTTGGAACCTTCTCATCCCCTACTCGTTTGCAGTTATAATATGAGGCATACGGATAGCCACCTATAATCTTGGAGAGTCGTGGCTAGACACTAGATGCCAACGTTCACAATATCGGATTTTAGTAGTTATCCTGCCCCAGGGTGTGCCAAACCTTGAACGCAAGTCTGGGATACTCAATTTGAGATGAGTATGGATTACCATTCTCGAACGAGTGAATTATTGTCCTAGACGGAAGTGTCCTGTGTGATACGATTAGTGTCGGTGGCAAATCAAATTCGTGTACTTCATCGCCAGAATTTCCTATGTGATAGGAATTATCACCCTAGTGTTCGGGGTGTACTGCTCGAAGTCCTCTTGAGTGCATACGTGTACGTCTCTAGTACATTGAATGACAGATAGAGATATACACATGATCTGGCGTGAGTTCAAGAGGTGACCAACGAATCCGGTAAATTCAAATCTTCTTGAATAAGTGGCCAAACCGATCGGGAAGTTGTGCTAACAAGGAGTTAGCCTTAGGAACTTCAAATCGGTATAGGACTTTGCTGAGTGTTATACACTGAAAGGGGTGTTGTTAAGCACGAAAACGGTAATGGAGTGACTTCGCTTAGTACTCCAGTGACTCGGATATGTCAGTTAAAAATTGGCCTTGCAACGAACAAGCTCGAACTATCGCAAGAGCTTAGTGGGACTCTTGACGAATCCCGCAGGTCTGGCTTGAGGAAGCATTGTCAATTCCTCAACCGACAGGATTCAGGTTGACGCAAAGCTCTACTATTTCGGGAAAACCGATATTTGTGCCGGATTGCGATACCCAAGAGCTCGGCCGTAGCCGACTCATGACATTGTGTTCGTTAGGACGCTAAGCTGAACTGGAGTTCACGAAGAAAAGGGGTAATCGTGTGAGTTGCAAACATCCCGCCCTGTTCAACGATACTAATGTATCGGATGACTTGAACTGAATTCCGGGACGGAATTCTCTTAACGGGGGGAGAATGTGACAACCGGCAAATTCCGTACAACGATTAACGTAACCTTAATCGTACTTTCGAAGTAATTAACATGGTTTAAGGTTAATTAAGATATAATGAGCCGTTATGAGTCCTACGATGTCCTTTTGAAAGTTCGTTGAAGTCTTGATGCCTTTAAAGAAAGACTTCGCGTGTTTAACGTAACGAACTGACATCAGCAAAAATTTGTCAAACTGGAATAACATAAGCTTATTCTATGAAAATACGACACGTATTTACTATCGACGCGAACGGATGTGAAATCGGCGTGATAAACGGCCAAAAACGCAGCCTTTTGGAGAACGCGGAGAGGAACTGACGTGGGATTCGAACGTCGAAACGCGTGGTTTTAACCGTTACCGGACTTTCGGAATAATTATTTATTATAAATAAAGTTTCGTACTGAGTTCCGAAAGTTATCGGATCATTTAAATGAAGGATAACACAACCGAACCGATTAACGCGATTTTAACGCGCGTGCCGTTTTCACGCGTCGGGTGACGAAAATAATTATTGAATTGCCCAGTTTGGTATTATTTACGACTACGAACAAAAACCGAGTCCAGAAACGATAACGGGCTAGAACGGAGCAGTTGGTACGCGACGTTGGGCTTGAAGCCCAATCCAAAAGCCCACCTATATAAGCTTATAACACTCCAAAATATCCTCATTTCCCACATTCCTTTCTCTCTCTAACACCAAACACTCTCTCCACTCTCTCACTCTAGAAATTTCCGGCGACCGGAGGAGGCCGGCCGGCGGCGTTCCGGCGGCCGTCCGGCGGCGTCCGGCGGCTTCCGGCGACCGTCCGACGAGTTTCCGGCGACCCTCCGGCGACTTTTTCCGGCGCGTGACACCCCCACCCCCACTAATTTCGACGCCCCGAACGCGATGGTGAAGGCCGTTTTCCCTAAAACGAAGCGGTTTGAACGTTGGTACCATTCCGGCGACTTTTTCGGTAAGCTCGTTTTCGAGTTTTCTTTGTACAAACGTTTAGATCGGGTCTTTGGGGGACTCCTCACAAGTTTTCACGAAATTTCGTTCTCCGGCCATATTCCGGCGAGCTATTTCCGGTTGATTGCGAGTTCCGGAGGGGCCGGAGTGGGTTTGGTTTGGGTTCCCGGTGGTGTCCGGTTCTGTGTTTTGGCTTCGGGCCCGTTTTGGAGCTCGGGTCCTTGGTTTGTTGTAGTTTCGGGTTGTTTCGGTTGCTCGGGTGATGTCAGGGATGGTTGTGGAGGTTGTTTGGTGGCCGGTTGTGTGGGTTAAGGTTGTGGTGGTGACTGTTCGTGGTGGTTTTAAGCCGATGGTTGCAGGCGACGGTGAAGGTGGTGGATTTAAAGGTTCTAAAGTTCGGGTTAAGGTTGGGTGTTTCGGGACTGGTTGAGTTCGGGTCCAGTGTGGGCATCGTGGTTCGGGTCAGATCTGGTCAAACCGAGCCAACCCGGTCAGATCTGGTCAACTCAGTTAAATAGTCAAACCGAGTCAACTCAGTGCAACCGGTCAAACCCGGGTCAAAGCTGGTCAACTCGGACAAATTGAGTCGACTCGGTCAACAACGGTCAAGTCTGTCAACACGCGGACAACTCTGGTCAACGGTCAGACCGGGTCTCGCCAACGCGTAGATCGGGTTACGCGCGCGTAGTATCGGTATAATTACGTTCGTCTTATTTTGTTGATATTTATAAAGATATAGTTATAAGTATAACAATACGACCAAAAATAGTTTTAACTCGGGAAAACGAACCGATAAAAATATTAACGAAAAGTATGGTAAGATAATATTTGTATATTAGTCGTGACTTGCGTTGTTGGACTAAATTGATGGACTATACGTATATATATATATATATTTATATAAATAGTATGATTTATATAATAGTCACAACGTATAAGTCTCGTGGATTAGAAATGCGGATAAATATAATGTCGTCTTTGGTTAGGTGTTGATTTTGGGAAATTGTAGACAACTTGTGTTGTCTGGTTTATACAAAAACAGAGGAAACTCTGCCGAAATTTTTATAAAATCCGAAGCGCGACAAGTGTGACATTATTGTGCGTTCTTATAAATAACTTTCCAAGCGCTTGACAAATGTAGTCATGTACAATCACGACGTTTTGACAAATATTATTTGTAACAATAATAGTCCATTCCGAGAAATATTTCAAACAAATATATAGTCTTTTGCTACCAAGCGTCAAGGATTGACGAGTTTTTAAAGGTTACTTGGTAACTAAAATATGTTTGTTGTTCGGATTAAAAGATGTATAAACGTTCGGATTTATTTGGAAAACCTTTTTATAAAAAGCAAAGTCTTGAGATTTGTAAGATACTCGGATTCGGGAAAAGAAATAACAAATGTTATTAAAAAGGATTTTAATAACTATATTATATTTCAGCAAGGTATATTTTCCGAAAATAACTATACAAGACGATTACATTTATCCGACTTACGAGACAAGCTATGGCTCGGGATGAGTTATACGATTCGTGATATTAGTCCGACATAGTGTGCACACGAATAGTAACAAGTGTGCGACTTGGGTACTATTTCGTATGTGAACACAGGAGCTATGATAAGTCACGATCGGTTCGTCGAGTTAAAACAGCTTAAGGACTCGGGTGAGTACACACGAGTCAAGATAGTTGAATAAACTATCTTTTAACTGGAAGGATAAGCTAGATTTATATATGATAGACTTTAAGGTGTCCTTGATTGGTAATTAGGGCACGAGGAAGTCGGTCAAAGCTTTGGATTTTATTTGCTAGCTAAGCATGGAAATTAAGGTGAGTTTCACGGCCCCATTTTACTGTTTTAACTGGGGGAAAGATATGTTTGTCAAAATGTTATCACATATTGAAATGTTTTCAAAGGTTAAAATGTGGTAAGTGGCATGATGAGTACTTGAGTTTTTGGTCGCCACTCGGGGTTGGGTCCTCGCTACTGTAACCATTAATTCAGGTAAATGAAACTGAAGGAATATTTGGATAGTACTATTGGTGCCTGACAAGGCCCACCCCTAATCGATAGCGTCGATTATGCATCGGCGTATGCCTGGGGTGCACGTATTCTGAACTTAAGTCGTTGGGTTCCGAGAAACGACTTGGAGCGGGGCATATTTATTAGTCTTGGTTTGGTTATGGGACTCAGGGGATTGCTCATCATCATAATTTGTAGGAGCTAGCTACTCCATACAAAGGCCACAAATGTGCTGGATTTGCACAGGACATAAAAATGTGCTGGATTTGCACAGGATATAAAAATGTGCTGGATTTGCACAGGATATAAAAATGTGTTGGATTTGCACAGGATGTAAAAATGTGCTGGATTTGCACAGGATGTAAAAAATGTCGTATTTACGAAACTAAAACCTGTGAACTCACCAATATTTTATATATTGACGTCTTTTTAAACATATCTTTCAGGTAATTAAGTGCTGAACAGGTATGCGGCTAGTACGGTGGAATTTGGGATGTCGGACAATGGTTGGGGGTTTCATCTATTGTTACCGTCGGGTTGGGACATAAACGGAAACACCCCACTTTAAAACTTAATGTTTGTGGTTTTAAGTAATGTTTGAAACCAGGTACTCCTTCCCGACATCTTAATATAATGATCTTTTCTAATTAAATATAGTTTGTGTTAATCTTGACTTTGATATGCTTTCGAGCGTCGCGCCACGTGTTTCCGCCATTGGCGTGGTGTGACAATTTGTTCTATCAACAAGCCATTGATTGCTTTGTTCTTTTTTTTTTTTTGCATGTCAGGGCCAGAGCTTTTTTGTAATGGTTATGATGTTGCTGATATTCATGATATGATAAGAAAAGGAAAAAAACACCATTTATGATGGTTTAAAGTTGGTACATTATCTGATGTTATTACTTACTAATACAAACAGGCAACATCGAAGGATGAAGATTTTAGAAGACTAGAGGGTTGCAGTGGTATTGATGAGACATATAACAATGAGAAACTAAAGTTCATATGATCAGTTAGATCATAGAATGAACGAGGTTTTTTTCATTTGATTTTGTTAACAATGGTCTCTTATATCGTTAAAATCATAACGCATGTGTTTGCGATTGATTTTTTTCCCTATTTTCTTGGTTAGGAAGACTTGCAAAATGGGAGTAAAAGCATCTCAAATTAATCTATGGGGGCTTTTGTGTTCAAAAAGTAGTTAGTATGTTCTTTGCATGTCTAAATACAACACCAACACTATTATTTATCATAGTAGTGATATATGGAACTAATTTGACAATAGCGAGCTCCATGAGCCCGCGATCACTTCATTCATTCTTTATATCCTCATGGGTAAATATAGATGATAAATTGACACCCTTTTAGGTTTCTGACGTTGAATTTGAATAACTAATTTTATCGAACGTTTTTTATCATTTGTTTTTAGGTTGTCTATCATGTACACAAAGAGTTTTTTCAACTTCTTGATCGTGTTTTTTCAATGCCAGAAGCAGGAAAGAAATGTTCTTTGTGGTTAGTTTTGTATATTTTATGATTTCATCACTCTACAACTTAGTGGAAAAACATGTTATTTAATCTACTTTCCTTCTAATATTTATTTAGAAGGTACAATTTACAATAGAAGTCAAGGAACCAAAGAGGACATTGTTATCATGTATATTTTGACTGAGTAGCTTTTCAAATCATCATAGTTGACCCAAGTACTGTTTTGATTTCTAAAATGGTATAATTTGTTGAAGACAATGAAAAGGAGGAAACTTATGGACCTTCTTCAGGCTCAAAAGGATATCGTATATAATGGAAAGGTAATATAAAGTAATAAAGCACTACTTATACGTTATTTAGATCCATTTAAATGCACATTATATTCTAAATAGCAAGGAACCCGCGCATTGCGGCGGAGTCGACAATACAAGGCGAAAACATAATTCAAACCTTAAAACGATTAAAAGAATCAATATGTAAGGTGTATGTTTGTATGTGTGTAAGCACAAGCACCTATGCTTCGTAGTGATGTGATTTTTTAAAGTCTACAAGGAGACATGATAGCATGCTACGTTCTATATACCATATGCAATTTGACTTACATGCCGGTAAAAAAGTGGAAGTAACGGTTTGACTCATTAGCAATTATTATTATACTAATAGTCCCACTCAATATGTAGAAAGTGTCAAATCTGCAGAGATTGTCGAGGAGAAGAAAGCTTTATAAGATCCACATTAGCAACCTGCAAAGACGCATACCCATAACTTTTTCCACGTGATAAAAGCAATGCAATAATACTGCTAATCAAGTGCACTATAATTTTCTATTAGTGGCATCGAAAAGTGAAATTGGAAGTTAGGTTAGTTGAAAATATTCCACATAAGACCTCCCAACCTGAGAACTTTATAGACATGCACAAATCGGTTTTTTCTAAGAACTGAACCCCAAACCGGTTCGTGTCGAACCAGTTTCGATTCGGTTCGGCCCCGGTTTTGCCGGTTTGAAAGGCCAGTTTTAGTTCGGTTCAGTTTGGGTTCGTGAACAATTCATGCACACACGTTTTTTTTTTATGAAAAAGGCATAACAATTATTTTTTTTACGTAAAGTTCGACTTTTATTGATTTTTACAATATTTTTTAAGGTGTATATAGGTATATATTTGTATGTGTAGAAACCTTTTTATATAATTTTGTTATATATAAAGTTTTTATATAAAATTGTAAATTTTTTTTAATAAAATGTAGCAGTAATTACTTAATTTTATTTGATACCTTTCTCAAATGCTTTAGAATCACATAAGCAAGGTTCTGAAGTTGCGAGATGCATTGCTGACGAGTTATCACCGTAATTAGCTAATTGATGACAAAATTGGCCTATCGTGTGGTTCAATATGAGATAAAGACGAGTAACTTATTGATGTGGGTCGGGCGGTCTGCGTTGGCACAAATCATTTTTTGTCCATGATTGAAATTTATTATTAAATCATGAGAGTGCCAAATATGTTTATGAAGATTATGTTATTTTAATAATAATAAAGTTGTTTGAATATAATAATTAGAATGTTTTATGCTTTAAAATACCCATTGATTATCTTCTATGGGCATTTAGGGAAGAAAAGTGGTACAATTTAGGAAATTGTAAAGAAACTCTTGGTATACCATATTAACTTTGGACAATTTGGACATATTTGCCCATGCCTCCTCCTTTATAATGTAGTATAGATAAGTCATGATTTTATATGGTTGCAACTTAGCCAAATTTGAATTTTCGCAGCAACCTATTACGTTAGCATTTGTTGAGACGTAATTTTGATCATAAGATGTTTGTCGAGATTAATGAGATGTATCGTTTTATTATACACATACGACCCAAATCTCATGCATGGTTAGAGATGAGAATACAGTGGAGTTGTTCAAGAAATTAATTTGGGGTTCTTGGTGAAATAATGGTGGATGTATAAAATATCCGAAAAACCAATTATGGTTTAGGTTGGTAGATGCAATTCATGGGGGCAAAGGCTACTAGGGTATCAAGTATGAATCCAAGTAAGAAAACAATCACGGGTGTTTGGAAGGTTATAACATCATTAGGGAAGAACCTCATTAAATATGGCCTAGACATAGAAAACTCATTTTCATGCATAGTTAGAGATGGGAAAACAGTGGAGTTATGGAAACTATGAATATCTCAGGAATGAGAAGGTTTTAGAGGTGCGACAACCGCAACCTTCAGGATGGTAGAAGATATAAAGGAAACAACGTTTTAGTGGGAGTCAAAACGGTCCAAGTTCTCAGGTTTATCTGTTATAAACTGGAATGGATTTGGGGGTTTATAATTTGGGTGAATTGTAGTCTTGGTGGGTGGTTTGGTTGTATCTGTGGTGTTTATATAGGTGTAATGTTTTAGAGTACAAGATTGGGTGGATGTTTGTACTGTGTAGCTTCTTGCTAACCTTTTAGTGATGAATAAAATATTAGTTGATGTTCAAAAAAAGAATGCATCTTTTCCGCCTATAGATTTACACAAGCAAAAGTCGTTTTTGCTCATTTGCTTTTTTGTTCTCGATTATCTAGGTAAGTATTTGAGATTTCAGATCAATTTATCAGTTATCTTTTTAGTTTAATTGATTAATGTCTATGCTGAATTCAGTTACATTAAAATCGCAAAGTAGCTGCATTTAAATTTTACGTATTAACGAAACCTTGATTGTGAATTAAAGTATATTAAAAATCATTTTAACTTCTTTAAACCATATATGTAACTAACATTTCATAGAAAACTATATTAAAAATCATTCTAACTTCTTTAAACATATATGTAACTAATAATCGATAGAAAACGATATGGAAATCATTTTAACTTCTTTAAAATATATGTTAATAAAAACGAATATGTCGATTTTCAATTAGCACTCTATAATATTTTATTCATTTCATTTAATAATTATATGTGTTATCAATTATAATGTTGGGAATCCCGTGTAATCTACGGGAAGCTAACCTAGTTATATATTATGGGGGCGGTTATTGTGAAAAGTAACAAAAACGTGCGAAGTGTGCGAAGTCACGTTACATGCATAATTACGTAACATAGATGGAATCACTACTACTTCATTACCAAAATTACGTAACACATACATAAATCATTATAGTTCCATTACATACATAATCATTATAGTTTCATTATCAAAATTACGTTTCATAAACAAAATCATTCAAAACTTTACATAACAATCTTCCATACCCCTAAAAACGTAACATACAAAATTACGTACCATAGACAAAATCACTACTACTAGTTCATAACTAAAATTCCGTAACAAAATTACGTACCATAGTACATGATAATTACGTAATGTTATTGTATGTTCACGAAAGCATTACGTAATTATCATGTACGAAAATGTTGTTGTATGTTTATGAAAGTATTATGTAATTATCATTACGTAATTATCATGCACTTCGCACACTTCGCACGTTTTCATTACTTTGTATTTGAACCGGCCCCTACTTATATATTTATAATATTATTAGAAATTGTCATGTGAATTATAAACATCATTTCATGAAATGTATTGTTGGTAAAAAGTATTAAGGGGGTGTTTGGGATTGATTATTCAAAACAGATTATGCGTTTTGGAAAAGCAGGGGTGGAACTGCTTATAGATTATTGCGTTTTGGTAGCCTAAAAAAACTGATTATCTGCGTTTTCAAAACGCAACCCAAACACTAAAAACTGATTATCTGCACTTTCAAAACGCAATAATCTAAAAATTAGATTCAAAACGCAATCTCAAACACCCTCTAAGTTACCTATAAGGCAATTCTTAAATATTAAAATTTTGGTTGGATAGGAACAAGAGTTTTTTTTGTAATTTTGGAAATTAGTGGGAGGCCAATTAATGGAGTATCTTTCTTTCTAATTTGGAGGTAATGATGGGACCAATTTCGTTTAAATAACGTAACATTCTCATTACATTCGATTTCATCCCACCTCATCATATCTATAAGCTTATCCGTAACTCCCGATTGGTTATATCGACTACACAGATAAAACAACACAGTTAGCTATGGTATTATAGCCTAGTGACATTTGAAGGATGAGATAAGGCTTAGGGATCATTTTGTCTTGGATTCGATTTTCACAAGAGGGTTTTTCCCAGATTTATTAAGTTTCCTTCTGCATTGGTGTATAGACTTTATTGCCCAGTGAAGATGGATATGATTGGGTGATTCCGCTGGTAACATGATGATACTTAGTGATTAGCCAGTGATCTAAATTTGCCGTTAAAAAAGAGAAAACAACCCAATTGAGTTGGTTGTAACTTGTAACTAATATTATTAAAATCAAATCGGACCAGCCAGTTAAACCGATTAAGCAACCCGTTGATTTATAAACAGCTGAATCGCTTCTAGTCAATTAAAGTGGGTTTTTATTTATTGAACACGATTAAACTAGAGCCATTGAACCGTTTCAACCGATTTTTCATGAGAAAGTTGGTTTTCTATTTTTAAGAGTAGTGCCCTGTGTAATTAGAAAAAAAAAATTAATCCTAAAAATCAGTTGATTTTTATATAAATTCAATAATATGACGATAATTGATAAAAATAAACAAACAAAATTGTGATAGCAAAATGATGTATTTTACATAGCTAAATGAATCATGAGGTTCTACACATTTTTAAATTTTTTTATGCCGGTTTATTTAAGGGTTCAATGATGAATGAGTTTAGATGAGTTAAAATGAAAAAGTTATTGGTTTTCTTTTAATTTGGTTAGGTCTTAAAACATTTGGTTCGAGTTTTGGTCAAAATACAAATTGTGGTCAATTTATATGGGACCCAAATGTTAGGCAGATGGATCTTTTGAGTGTGATCAAAGACTCTTAACAAAAAACTACCATATAGCATATGATAACTTCATGGTTAAGAAGACATCTAACAATTTGTAAAAACTTGATAAGTGAGTAGTAACTAAGCCAAATCACATTAAAACAATAATAAACCCAAAAAAGTATATATTACTCAAATAGTGATATAGTACATTAATGAAACAAATAATTTGGTACAATAGTACAATACTCCAATGGGATCATGTGCTTTTGCACAAACTATTACTACATTTCAGGAACTTACAATTGCCTAGAAAATGGCAACAAACTACAAAATTTTGTACAAGGAATAAGGCAACAAAGAATGACCTTCACAAAAGAGATACCTAAACAACTCTTCCGGCCTCCAATGCTTGTTTTACTTTACCTTTAAACAAGAATACTCTATTAATATTTAATTAATATTAAACATCCAAGCCCTTACGATACACTTTTTACGGTCTGATCAATGGTAAATTCTGCATTTTTCATACTCCAAGCACTCATTTGAGAAACCTTGACACTTTGAGTCCCATTGTTGAATGCAAAAAGATGAGCATCCTCATAGTTAACAAATTCTGGGTAGGTCCGGCTTGTAATGCATGTTTTCCCACCCGCTCCAAAACTCTCGATAATTGAGTGGTCTATCTGTAATATTCAATAAATCAAAGGGTCAAAATGTATAGATGGTAATCAAAAGGGCTTTAATGAAACTAGAAATTGTTACTTGGGTATTTACGATTGGATTACATTTACGTACCAAGTTTCTAAGAGAGATCTCGTTGTATTGAGGATCTATGTCAACAAATGCGCCAAAACTTGTTGTATCGATGCTACTTCTGACAGTAGACCTTTTAAATAAAAAACAATAAACAAGTATGAAATCAATGATCAATAATGATAGTTTTAACTAATTTACTTTATAAACAAAAAATACCACTAACCTGCTAAGATCGCTACACATGAGCACAGAATACCGTCCTATTTGGTTTTGAAAAACCCTAAAGAAGATCGCAGTTTTTTCTTTCAAGTCTTTAGATGCCATAGCTAACACGCCAAAAGGCCCGAACGCACCACGGCTTGATGCACCCCTTTCGGTACAAAGTACTTGGGGATCAGCCGAACTCGTATCCAAAACTCCGCCTCTTTTAAATTCTCCAATTTAAATGAAATTGTAACATCCGCCTAATAATAAAAAAATTTAAAAACAAAAAACATGTAAGAGAAAACAATATTACAACTAGTAAATAGTAATGCATAACATACAACTATTACAGCACAAGGTACAAACCTGAGAAGCAGTAACACCTTGGATTTCAACAACAGATCCAGCTTTCAGCTTCTTGTTTTGAAGACTAACTTCTTTTTCACGAAGTGATTCAATCTCTTCACCGGGCCATTGGATCAGTTGCTTCCCACTTCTGTCAATCCAAAGGGCCCTAGGAAATGTCTGAAATAAAATAATCATAAGCAAACGACATCGTTTTTCATACCGTTGTTCTTAAAACGACTTAAATTATAAAATTAGTCTTTCATGCGGACTTAAAATTTATTTAGTCTTAAAAAAATTTCTTTATTGTATTATCATGAAATTTAGTCTTTTATTTGTAATTAAAATTTGTTATTTTATTAGAAAGTTATAAAAGTTGATTATTTAAAATAAATTAAAAAATACTCAATGATTTTCACGTTTTACAAAACGGTTAACCAACATATTAACTAATCGATTACAACAAAATAGCTCGCTTTTGACATCCGAGCCATGTTTAAGAGCACAACCCGTACGTAAATGAGGCCGACAAAGACCAACACAACTAACATATTGTATGACCCATTTGACATGTTAGTGACGTCTAAATTCGTTACGCCTTTTATAAAAGTTTAAAAACATACCTGAAGACCAGCCCATCCTTTTGCAAAATCATCCTCTTCCGAATCTTTCTCGGGAACCCAGGCCCATAAAACCCGCCTATTCTTCGACTCATCGAAAAACGACTTTGAAGCGTAAAAGTTTCCATAATCATATCTTAAATCCAACGTGCTCCCACTCAAACTCAACCCATTTTGCGGCAAAAGTTTTCACGATCGGGACTATACGTCCCGATCGTATACCAATCATGGCCTTCAAACCCCGCTTTCATCACATGCATAACACTCCCACTATACACCGATGTGTCCAACCCATTAGTACTATTCAATGGCACGGGAAAAAAATCAGGACACTCCCAAGTTCCCGTAGCATCCGCAGCCGCAAGCGGGTTATCATACCGAGTCCATGTAACAAAGTCCGTACTTTGGTACAAAAACGCCATACCGTTATTATCGCGGTCACCGCCTACAACAATTCGCCACACGCCATCAGGACCGCGCCAAGCGGTGCTAGGGTCGCGAAAACAATCGTCTTTAACGCCTGCGGGTGGGGTTATGATCGGGTTTTTGTCGTATTTGACCCATTCACGGAGATACGGGTCGGATAGGTTTTTGGGCCATGCGAGGTCTTGGACTTGGCGGGATTTGGAGTCGCTACCGGTGTATAGCATAGCAGGTATGTTTCCTGGGAGGATGGTTGCGGAGCCCGACCAACAACTGTCGATGTCGGCTTCTTGGGTCGGGTAGATTGCCGGTCGAGGTGGATCCAGTTGACTAGGTCGTGGGATACGGCGTGGCCCCACACAATGGTGCCGAAAGTGGGGGCGAGTGGGTTGTATTGGTAGAAGAAATGGTAGACGCCTTCATATAGCATAGGTCCTGTATAAGCGTATAAAAATTGATGTTATGAAGACATCCTGATGGTAAATAAATCAATTTTTTTAACAACACTTAGGAATTCGCTAAGTGATACCCCCAAAACTCCTATATTTATATCCTTTGCCCTATAAATGAAGTAATTATTGGTTTATTTACCTAAAAAAGTAAAGGAATAGGTGTAAAAAAATAGTTTTTGAGTGACCTTTTTATTGGTTTATTTAGGGAATTTAGGAAAGTAAAGACTACTATTATGTTTTGTTTTTACGCTCAAACAGAGAAAAAAGTATTGATTAAAACCTTACTATATTAAAATCATTAATATTGTTTTTGCTTCTTTGATATCTTTTAAGATTTGCTTGAATATTTGTTTGGTAGTTGAAATTTACAACAAACTGTAATTAAAAATATATCATCAAATGATTTTTGTTAGAATATATTTTATGTTTTATCAAATATTACAGAGAGAAATACCTGTTTATCTTATCCATTTTTTTTTAATAATACATAAATACTAAAGGAAAGGATAATAAAGGAAAAAAAAGGAAAAACTTACTTAAAATCCTAAATAATTGTTACAAGGTATTTTTGCTTTTTTTAATATCTATTAAGTTTCACTTTGAATATTTGCTATTAAAAAAATTATTATCAAATGGTTTTTGTTAGATTATATTTTATATCTTATCAAATACTACAGAGAGAAATACCCGTTTATATTATCCATTAATTATTTTTTGTTAGAATATAATTTTATCAAATATTACAGAGAGAAATACCTGTTTATCTTATCCATTTTATTTCTTTAATATAAATAGTTAAATAATAAAGGAAAGAATAAAAAAGGAAAAAAAAAAAAAAAGTAGGCCATGGGCGGTGGGGGGTGCGATTTCGAATTTTTCCACCATTCTTGCGTATTTGGTGGGATACTTTTCTTTCTTATCACCCTATCCCATTCCAACTTGATGAAAAACATGTTTTACATAATAATTTTTAATTACTTTTTTTTTAAAGGCGAATTTCTTTCTCCTTGTGAGACTTGAACTCAAGAGCTCACACTTTTAATGTATTAAAAGGCTTTGCCTTATCACTGGACCACCAATCCCAATGGCATAATTTTTAATTACTTATTTCTTTTTCTTTTAACAGTAAATTTTTATATTCTAACACCATTTAATCTGTAATTTGTAAGAATTTAAACTTACACTATTTCGCTAGACCATTAGGTTATGGGTATCCATTTCTAACTAATAACGACTATTTTCATTGTATAATATTTATACAACAAGAAAGTAATATTGTCGATTTCTTTAAAACCAAGCAACGGAATCCAACTAAAAATAAAAAATATTAGCGGTACAAAATATAAAAACTCACCATTGGATCTGTAAAATTCCATCCAACAACCATCCGTATTTAGTTCCGCATCCATTTAAAGCAACCGAAAAGAAAAAAAAATTAGCTACTAGTTACTACAAATATGTCAATTAAGAAACAATAAAAATATAGTCAATATACCATTCATCCAATTGCTTGGTGGTTGAAAATGATAACCGGTTCGATACGGTTGCTCATTTTTCTGGCTTGGCAGAAATATTCCGTCTACCAGACTCCGACCAGTGGCATTACTGGTCGGAGTGTAGTAGACGAGAACTACAAACAATAAGGTAAGAAAAGAAGAAAGATGTTTGCTCATAATGGATGTTTTTGTATACATGAGTTTTAAGGTTGTCTAAGAGAAAGGTGTGAATATGAGTACGGGCCATTTGGTTGCTTATATAGACTTTTAGCTCAATAGTAAATGCCGAAATATTTTTATTTACACCCCCTGAATTTAGGTCACGTTTTTATAACCGCCCTGGCCCACCACACACTTTTGGATAATTTCTATGTGGTCACTTTCAAATATGGATTATATATTTCGTTGTTTCTATATGACCCAATGACCCATTGTATAGGACTTTGAATATGGACACGTCATAGCAAAGATTGAGGATTTAAAATGCATTTTCTTTTTAAATATGAATATATATGTTGAAAAGCGTGCAAATTATAAACTAAATCAACATTATTTATTGTTTAGTGAATTATCAAAGGTTGAACAAGTTACAAATAAGAAAAATTTAAGAAGCCAACCACCAATCTTATGGTGGAGTGGTATGAAGACTTAGTGATAAAAGATCTATTGCTGAAAGGTCATGTGTTCGATTCTGAGAGAGCATCGGTTTTACCGATTATTCCATTATCGTGTCTTCGAGCGGGTGGATGGTCGGGGTTTCCCCATAATTGGTGGCTGGTCGGCCAGGGCTCCGTCCGTCTGGGTAAGAGCCAGCTAGGGCTCCTTTGGCCATTGGGAGCCGCGTACGGAGTACTCGACTTCTACTTAGTTGTACGTTCAAAAAAAGTATGAAAACCACATAAACATTTTCAAGTACAAGACCGTTTAATGGGAGAGTATTTTGGGATGCTAGGGTTTTAGGCCCTTAAATTTTAAAAGAAACTTATATATATGGTTTTTTTCTTTGTAATCAAAATGATAGACCTTTAACTAATATCTCTATGGTCGCAAATCTTATTTATCATTTTATCATGCAAATAATTTTAATTCTACAATTATTGTTATCTTCAAGTTTTGTGCTATTTTTTTAGTCTTGCAAATAACCAACATTTTAATATTTACTGTAGGCCCCTACAAAAATTAGCCGACCCTGTTCAAGTATCATGTTTTAATAGAGTAAAAGAAAGGTTATTGTGTAAATTTGTGTTATAGACTTATAGGAAGCGTGGCAATCAAATACAACAATATATTGATTCAATTGTATAAATGACGTGGATAGATATGATCACAAAATTTCTATTAATACGAAGTTAAATATGCATGGAAGAAGAAAACAGAATTGCAAATATATGCAGTTATTTTTTTATTCCAAATTTGAAAAAAAATAATAGTGTATCTATCAATCTTTTTAATCTCATTTCTTTTTAACGCACCCAATCATTTACAACAATGCATAAAAAAGACGAGTACAAAGCATCACATTTTGCCGGGTCAAGGGTGTAGGAACCGCTCGTGGAAAATTAAAGAAAAACAACTCTAAATATACGATTACAACTAAGATGAAAACGAAAGCAGAAAATTACAATACAATTACAACTTAAAGAAACAAAATACAGGAAGAAGATGAGGTAGAAATAAACGAAGCTGAGGATCGTGTTGAACACGGGTCCCTTAAAACAAATTCCGAGTCTATTAACAATAACTCGTTTTGTTTCCCAGGTACAACAACCGGAAAACAGCAAGAGTGTTGCCAGAGTTAGCTCTGACCCAAAGAGTACCTGAAAGCAGGAAGAAACAGAAAGATAATTGTTGGAAAAAGAATTGGCGATTTCAGTGCAGTAGTGTTTCGAGGTGTGTCTCCAACCAAGGGTCTCATTGGTATTTATAGGAGTCTAATTCGAATCATTTTCGGAAAGCATTAAAAACGAAAATAAATGTCATTTATTACGTTCTTAAAGTTTCAAACGAAACTGTTTTGACTAGACCGTTACACCTCAAAGCTGTTGCTGTTGAACGAGCTGCGCACAACGGACTTCTCGTTCTACGTCAGCTGAACTGGCCCTCGCATCTGCGCATAATGTCTTTTCGTTCTGCGTCACTCTGACGTCTGCGCGGAAGCATCCGCCAAACCAGGATGCTACCTGGTTGTCTGCTCTTACTTGCGCGCCATCACCTGCCGCTGGTCCTATGCAGAGGATCACGAACCTGCGTTCAAGGTGCGCCATCAAGGGGCCACGTTGGGCCCATCGTCCACGCCACCGCGCGCGTGTGCGAGTGCGAGTTAGGTTCCGCACCCCCTTCGCGAGTTCCACAGTGTGAGCTCCTATGAAGCA